>APFE031226349.1:42591-72339 GCA_000404065.3 Pinus taeda
TCTTTTCAGCACACTTATGACCTTTAGTGTATTTGCTATCACAACTGTAACAAAGCCCTTTTGCTCTTTTTTCTTCCAATTGTTGTGGTGTCAACCTTGTAGGTTGTTGAAGGCTAGGGGTAACAACACTTCCATCTTTATAGTTGTGAGTGTTAGTCTTCCTGGTTGCCATAATTTTGCTTTCCATTTTTCTTGCTAACCTGAATGCCTTCTCCAATGAATCAGGTTTCCAAAGGCGAACCTCATGTTGGATATTATCTTTTAAAGTCCCTATGAACACATCAATCCTATGCTCCTCTGGAATATCTTTTACCCTTATGTTTAATTTTTGGAAGTCTTCAATGTGCTCCATCATTGAACCGTTTTGTTTTAGACTTATCAATTGGCTAAAAAAAGTGTTGCTTTTTGTATCCTCATAATGTGCTGTCATTTCTTCCATAGAAATTGCCCAAGTGACAATTTGTTTATAGAGCAAAGCCATCGATATCATACAAACTGATTTGATTCCAAATATAAGGTTTCAATACGTACCTTTTGTGTGTTTTGCACATTATGGAGATTGAAAAATTGCTCCATCTGTAGTATCCATGTTGCGTGATCCTTGCCATAAAACTTCCTCATATTGATTTTTGGAAAATGGTGGGTCTTCAATCCAACATTAGAGTCTATGAAATCATGATTAACATTTCTTTTGTTCTCATCATGAGTTTCCTTTACTACCCTTTCACCATTAGTGACCATTTCTTGTAGCAACTTGTTCAAATTTATCTTCAATTCTTCAATCTTATCGTCCATGGCAGTCATCTTAGTGTCCATGCCATTTATCTTAGCTTCCATGCCATCCATCTTATCTTCCACGCCATCCATCTTAACTTGCATTCCATTCATATTAGCTTCCACGCCATTCATCTTGGCTTCATTTACCTTTAGTGAGAGTCAAATTTGTTGTACTTGGTCTTGTAATTTTGATATATTATGTTGCATTTCTTCCTCTTCTTCACGAGTCATGCTAGAGCTTTCAGGTTGCTTACTAGGTGTTTCCATTTTATTTCTTTAGGGCATTAATTGATGCTAATAATTCTTCACTATTCCCTTTGAAATCCTTCAAACTAAATTTTCAAACCAATCTTATGCAAAATTTAAAAAAAACTACACACCTTTTTTTTTTCACTTTGTAAGAGCTCGGTATTGAATCTGTTGTATATCTGTAACTATGGATCTCAAATATCTGAAGTCTCGTCCTGAGGTAGGCCTTTGAGTCCTCTTTCTAACACTGCAAGTTTGATCAAGATTGGATTCTCCAAGGAAGAGTTATGCCAAATCTCCCACAGTGACTTGATTATAGACTAATTTAGTAGAGCGAACTTGTATGACATGCCACGTGTCACTGTTTCAACCTTAGTACTTGAAACTGATACACAAAAATTACCGGTCATCCTCTTTCTGAAACTTCTTACGAAATTTCAATTTGAGGCTCACAACGAAAGTTATGATGATTTTCCCCAGGTCACTTGTTTGGAATGTAATTCGGGAGTCTGCAAAAATCCTAACTTCCTCAGATCAGTTCTCCGCAAGTATAGCGAGACAAGCTTTGAAATTTGAATATGAAGTTCAAGACGATTTCAGCTCAAATGGGTTTTTTTTGTAGCTTTTGAAACATTACATAAAAAACGTTATAGCGAAAATGCCACAATGACCTGTTTGGAGCAGCGAAACCGTAGAATCCAAATATCTGATACCAAATGTTAGGAAACTAACTCACAAAAAGATAGAAAATATAGATCAACACCTTAGAATCTAGCCTCTTCGAGGGGGAAACCACCTTTACATTACACAAATGAACAATTCTTGGATGATATAAATGACTAAACCTCCTTTCTACATAGGAGTCTAAGGGGTCACAATATAATCAAGCTGACATAATAGTAATAACATAAGAGCATAAAAATAACAATAATGGGTTTCTATGGGGCATACTAATAACAATATGGGGACAATAGGGGTACAATAGTAATAATAAGGGATACAATGACAATAGTAATAAGGGAATCACTAGTATTATAGGGGCCTAAAACACTCTGTCTCATACCACCCCCCAGGAAGACAGAGCCGCCGTTTAGTTTTTCACATACCAACTGCATCTTCTAGCAAATGGCCTAAAATATTTGGGGTTTTGGATCAAACCTCATAGCTATAGGATTGCCGATTGGATTTGGCTGGTGATCAAAATAGAAAAGAGATTGACAAATTGGAACCATAGGTTCCTATCCAGAGCTGGACGCCTTGTCCTCATCAAATATATTATGGGGGCCACTCCGGTGTACTGGATGTCACTGGCCTGGATCACTCAGGGAATTCTTACCCGTATCTAGAGGATATACTGCAGATACCTCTGGAACAGACAGAAAGAAGGAAATTTTTTTGCTTGGGTTGGTTGGAAAAAAATTGCTTTACCAAAAATATGGGGCGGTTGGGGTTTAAAGGATCTGGCTGTCTTTGCACAAGCACTAGCAACAAAGATGGGTTGGACTCTCCTCACTACATATAACCTCTAGACCACTGTCACATACCACAAATATGTCTGGCCACAACATCTAATGGATTGGGTCCGAATGCCAGTCTAGTGCACACTGGCATTTTTATTGTTTGGAAGGTGATTATGCAAACTATGCTTTTTATCAGAGTAGGCCTTGCATGGAGAATAAATGATGGCAATCAGGTGTGCATTGGTATGGATCCATGGATTGGGGGAGGCAACATATATCATCTCCCTCTTGACTTGATACACCATCTACATCAAAGAGACATCAAGGTGGTTGCACATGTAACAGATAGGGAACACAACTCTTTATTTGAGGAAGCATGGTTATTAGCTCACAATTTTGGCATCCCTGTTCAGTGGAAAAAACCTTGGGGAGGATATTTAAATGCTCTGACCGAAGCACATGTTTGTATAAAAGATGGACCAGACAAACTTGTTTAGATCCCGGTAGAACATGGCAAATACACCTCAAAAATCGGCTACCTCTCTCTCCTATCGGATCACAAACTAGAGGAAGTACAAGAATAGTGGCACCATATTTGGAAGTTGAAAGCACCTCCTCAGTCTCGTCTTTTTATGTGGAGTGTACTTAGCAATAAAACACCCACGGGAGAATACCTCACCCACATATCTATATATGGGCCGCACTAGTGTGTAATGTGTAAACAAGAATCTGAAACAAATGAGCATTTGTTCCCTCATTGTCCTACTATTGATCTTATGTGGCAACCAATTGTTCACTCTCTATCCATTCAGGGAAGGTGGCAGGTATCCTCTATCAAACAAGCTTGGAACTCTTGGTTTGCTGCTCACCATGGCACTAAACAATTATGCTTACCCCTCCTCCTGTGTTGGACCATTTTGCTTACCCGAAATAATATCATTTTCAATGGAGTTGTGGCTCGATGGCCTCTTATCATTATGAAGGCAGTGGTAGCATACCATGAAATCCCAGAGGTTGTCCATCCCCCCACTCAATGCACTCTCTCCCCGGGACCGATCGATAAATCTCGCCCTTGGTCGTTTTTCGATGGTGCTGCCCAATCTCACGGTTGTGGAGGTGGTTTCATTTTGCATGTATCAGAACAACATTCATATAAAGTCCAACTCAGTTTGGGGGAGGGGACAAACAACTTCGCTGAACTAATTACCCTTAGACACCTTTTGCATTTTGCCTTAACACATGCATGCACAACCATACAAATTTTCAAGGACTCTAATCTCACTATAAATTGGTTCAACAACACAAATCTCTGTCATGCTCATACACTTAGAAACATATTGGATGAAGTTACCACCTTCAAAGCAAATTTTAATTCAATTTCATGTCAACACATTTATAGGGAATATAACGATAGTGCTGATAGGATTTCCAAGGAGGCCATGATATTACCCTAAGGCCTGTGGATGATCCAGGAGCAGGACGATGCTGAACAATACCAATATTATCATCGCCCATTTATAAATCAAGCACATCATAGGGCAGACAAGCCCTAAAAATTTGTTGTTCCTACATGTCTATTTATTTCAGCTATGTTTTTTGAAAATATCTATGTACATATATATATGGCTCATCAGACTGAACTAGCTTTGAAACACCCTGTGAGGTGATTTTTGTATACTTATTTACTATTTTTCTGGAAATGGCGGTCGCCAAAACTTATCTACTAATATGTATCTAGTACTGGCCATGGGCCAACAGTTATGCATATGCTATGGACATCTACTATATGTAATTTTTCAACATAAATGAAAGATTACGATTTTACCTTATATAGAAAATACAACTATTCATAATTTTTATGATAGTACCTATACACTTTAAAACACTGTTTTTTTCCTCATCCAAGGAGCTATTTATACAATTTATATCTTTCAAAATCATAATCAAAATAATTGTATATAATTATGTAGAAACGCTTATACACTTTACAGTACTAAAATTCTATTTCAATTTTTTGTCGTGGTAGATTCAAAGGTAAAGCTTATACCTTTTTTTTCCAAGAAAAAATTGTAATTTTATTTAAAAAAAAAAAATACATTTTGCAAATGCTCGTAGAGCATTTGATCATACCATTCAATAACTGGTGCCCAAAAAGACAACTATCAAAAAATAAAAAATGATTAAAAAAAATTGGGACTAAGTGAAAATACTTAGTTACTCTTTTCTTCCTTTCTTCTTTTCCACTTTCTGTTAGCCTTCTTGATATGGAGTGGAAATTATAATTACTAACTAATTCTCTTCTACATTCATTAGGGTTTCCTTATCTGAACCCAAGCTCTCAGATACATGGGATCGTTTGAAACCTCCCATCCCCTTTTTAGTGGGAATTTTCTGCTTCTGCAATGTTGAATTTGAAGTTCTTGCTGCTTTAGGACCTTTACGGTTTGGTATCATTATTCCTACTTGTTTACCTCCTTTGTCTGTTAATATTTCTTGTGGATTCTGATTTACTACATTAATAGGATTACCCATTTCCTCTTCGTCCTCTTCTTCTGAGAGGTGTTGCTCTGGAAACTGTCATCCCTTGGGATTTTTGTCTTGTTTCTTTTTTCCTTATTGGATCTTTCATTTCCGAAGGGACCATATTTTGTAAGTGTCATGTTTGTAGACAAATACGAAATCTAAATTTCATATTTTTAAAATCTAAAAACTGGGTACAACACGGACTGTTATGTATTAGATGAATGTGATCATGTCAACCTTTGCTAAGATCCACCTCCACATAAATTCTAGCAAAAGTAAAAATTTCTTCTTTTGTTCTTTGTGCATTTGTCTTCATGTACTTCCCCAATGTATTTCCAATTCCTTCTAGTACTTTATGATGCCAACATTTTGAGGGAAATTATGCAAACTAACCCACACTGGCATTTTGGAAACCACCAGTATAATGGCATCGAAACTCGGGAACCATGGGGTCATAAAAAGACCCCGATTGCCCCAAAACCATGGGCCCTCTCTTAAGGTGAAATCCTTGTCCTTCAATGTTTCAAATTTTACAATGAAAAATCCCCTCGAACATAAATGAATATCACAATTTACAACCCAAGTAGAAAAGATCCACTGAAATAGATCCATTGGTTTTGGCCAAAAACCGTTGAATCTACATATAACTGCATGGGATTGGAAACTTGTACGAATATCATTAACCTCTGAAAGGTCTACTACCATTGCCTGAGCTTGATTCATCTGTTCCACAATGTAGGGGCCAAGAACATTGAGGATTTGATCAAAATTATTTTGTCTCTCCTCCTTTCTTTCAACATCATCTTTAAATGAGACTGATCCCTTGGAAAAACGTCTTCCAGGGAAACCTCCTTGCAACCTCATATTTATGATAATAGATGAATTTTGATTGATGCAATATTCCTGCAATCGAAAGGCATATTGCAAATATTTCTCCACATAGATCATACTTTTTAACGTCATCGGAATTCCCAACTTATCTTGAACCTTCTGCTTCAGATCTTGCACTAAATCCTTAGCTCTGACACTTATGGGGGTTGATTTCCCATCTAAGGTTTTGAAAAATATTTGGAAAAAAAATGCTCGTACAGATCTATTTGATGACACTCATATCCATTCAGTTTTTTGGATAGATCTCCCAACTTCCATATTTTGCATAGATCTGAGCAGACTCTTCCAGATCTATCGAAGCATCTAACAGATCCATGAGAGAATAATGTGGATATGGATATTTTTAGTATTTCTCCACTAGATCCATGAATTTATCTAATTGGTCTATGTCCCAGATGGTTTCCTTAAAAAAATTTAGCCCTGCATGTATATTCTTTGTGAATCCCGCGTGAAACTAGAGAGAGGATAGGAGATCCTCTCTTGCAAGAGAAATCTTGTTGATCAGCCCGGTCCCCTCCCTCCAATGGTGAAAGAAAATATGCTAAAAGACCTCCAAACAAAGACCACCATGGACATCCAAAACTTGTTGGAGCTCGGTTGTGGCTTCAGAAAAATCCTTGTATACTTAGAGAATCTTCAGAAAACCCACCAAACCACCCAGATCTATTCCATACCAATGCACAAAGTCACGATGTGGAATACCTTGGACAATAAAGATAAGTTAGAACTCAATGGCGATGGCTTGAAACTCCTTGCAGCTAAAAACCCCAACCATCTTCATCCTCCCTCCTATCATCATTCGTTATTCCTATAAAGGTTATACCTATTAAAATCAAAATAATTAAATATAAAATTAATTATAAATTGATATACATATATCGAAATCACAACAAAAATAATTCACTCCATCCTAGTATAGAAGAGATGTTGTAAGGTTATGTTATAATGATCGTAAGTTTATGGAGCATTATGTGAAATTTTTGAGGTCATGTTATGTAACATTTTTACTTCTTCAAATTAATAAAAAATAAATAATAAAATAAATATTTATAATTATTAATAGCCCATGGGTGTAGGACAAATAATGACAAGGTGTTTTGTTAAGGCACTTTGTAATATAAATGTCACTGATTCGAAACTCTGTAGGCAAAATTCCAACCATGCTAAGGGTTGGTGTGACCTAAGCTAGGTGTCATCCCTCGGTGATTTTGATGGCTCAGATGCCCCTGGGTCCCAACTACTTAAGCCACAAGTTAGGCATGCTAGTTATCTCAAGACACCCCACGTTGGTGAGATATGTCGATATGTTAAATAGAGGATTCAAGAACATATAGTTGATATTAAACATAGTTGGTCTTGCTCCTCAACTCTAGTTGAACAAATTGGGGAAAAAACACCACATTTGCATTGAATGTAGGTTTTAACCCCGTACAGAAATTACCTGTAGAAGAATTCTAAAAACAAAAATAAACAATGGTGAGAACATAACACATAAAACAAATATACACAGAGATTTTCCCCTGGATCCCAAAACTGGGACTACTAGATTGATTTTTCATTATGTTCCTTTCAATGTTACAATACATATATATACATGCCGAAGCATCCATAAACCCCAATCCATTAACCCTGGATTAGAACATAACAGTTGTTTCCTTGACCAGATCTACAAAATACCATGGACCAAAAACAATCATGCCCAAAACTATGTGTGAAATCCATAGACAAAACCATAGGTAGGTCCACCCACCTAATATAGGGTCCAAAAAAAAAATTCCCTGGGGCGCTGCCCCAGACCCCGTAGAGGGGGGCTAACACTCCCCTCAAACCCCTCTGTTGCGCCTGGCACAACGAAGGAGGGTCTTCGCTCCCGGCCCCCCCTCTAACCCCTTTGTTTAACTACTAGGGCTAGTTGTGGAAATAATATAACACAACCCAACATTGAAGACTACAAGATCCTAGCAAAAATAGGACACTATCATCGTAAGAAGTTCAAAGAAACCATTGATATTGAAAAGCCAGTGGGAAACTCTGAACAGAGATGATGGCTAGAAGATTAGCGAGAACTGGATTCTCACCCTCTCTTCTAGTTTTGTTTTATCCCAAACCAAGACCTTTTCCTTTTCCTTTTTGTTAGCCTTCTCTATTATTGGTTTTGTTCCTTTCTTATATCTTAATTTTTATTTTTTAACCTTTTACTATTATACCATTTTTCTCTCATTTTAATCCTAATAAACTTTAGTATAGTATTAATATTATTATTCCCTTTTTATATATATAAGTATTTGAATAATATAATATTCTTATATTTTTATAGTTCTTATTTTCTCATTCGATTTGATTATTTAATTCATATATTTGATACTTACTTTTAATAATGTTTATTCATTTTTTTAAATTATTAATTTATTAATCTTTTATGGTTAATATTAATTCTTTATTTATCATTTGAATCTTTTATGACTCTTGACTTCTTTCCTAATATTTAGGACTTTATTACTATTTATTTTTATTTAATTTATTATTGTGATAATATAATATTTATATTTTTTATATTTATTATATATTTATTTCTTTATATTAATAGATTGTTAGCATTAAATTTTTTATTAATATAGCGATTGAATTTTTTATATTAATTTAATCTCTTTATTATTATTATTATATTTTTAACTTTCTAATGTTGTTTTTTTTTTTATTCTTGATCTTGCATCTCTCACCTATTTATCTTTCAAAGCTTGATCATATTTCTTATTATTTTCGTGATGATGAGCCACATTTGTTGGCTCAAAACATTTTTTTTTTTGGTAATAGATAAATGTCAGATCAAATTAAAATTAAAATAAATAAAATAAAAACTTATTAGTTATTAATAAATAAACCAACTTAAATCCATATGAACTCTGAATCTATCAATACTCAGAGGGATCAAATTTCTCAAGGTGCAAACCTCTGTTAAATACATTTTTTGCGCAAAGAGGTGCTCTCCAGCCTAGATGGAAGAGATTATGTTCTGTAAACATTTTGATTCGATTAAATTACATAAAAATAAAACAAAATAATTAGTTATAACTATTAATCAAAATATTTTTACTTGGTCAAATCACATAAAAATAAAAAGAAAATAGAATTAAAAAATAGAATTATTAATAATTAATAATTAACAATTAAACCACCCTAGATCTATCTTAACTCTAGATCTATCGAGCGTTGAGAGGGATCAAATTTCGAGCTGCAAACCTTTCCTCAAGTTTTTTACTCAAAAAAGAGGTTTTCACCTTGAAAGATTTGATCTCTCTCGACACTTGATAGGCTCAGAGTTAAGATGGATCTAGGATGGGCAGTAACACCTATCATTTTACAACACTAAAATTCTATATTCTTTTTTTGCATCCAAGTGATACATTCACAGGTGAAGATTATATCTATTAAAATCAAAATAATTAAATATAAAATAAATTATGTTTTTGTAAAAAGATATGAAAAAAAAATTGAAAAAATAAAATCAACCTCCTTCTCACTTGAGGGCTCGAGTGAGGGCATCAGTACTAGGTCAACCCACACCGAAAGGATAGAGTAAGGTTGTTGGTGCCAAGTCAAGTCACACCCAAGGGATATAGTAAGGTTGTTGGTACCATGTGCATTACAACAATATTTATTAGGCATTATAGCTCATCATGTCACTAGTGGGGATTTGAACCCAAATGAGGAAGATAACAACCATTCTACTCAACTACTAGTAATAAACCCAATTGACAAATACAAAGTAAATTATATTGTTAATATATAATATATTATTTTACAAGAGTTGAATTTAGATAGAAAGAATAGTAATCATACTTCGTAATTATTTAAGATAATTCAATTAACATAAAATAAATCATATTTATTCTAAACAAAGTTATCGAAGATAAAAAATGATGATAGAAGTAAAGTTCTTATACTTAATTGTTTGATAAGATTCGTGTTATTTAAACCCATGAGGTGTAGACCAATTGCTTTGTGTGGGGTTCAGTCCCCACTAGGTCACTATTCATATCTCATGGGGAGGGGTTGAGGATGGGAGCCACATTTGGGGGAACTAACTATCCCCAGGGGTGTCCAAACCCGACCAAGATTTTTACAATCTTGGTGATAACATCCCACTAGTGGGCATATTGTTCTTCCATCCAACATTAGGGCTGGCCAAGGCCTAGGCTCAACCTAGTTTGGAAGAAGATTTGTAAATTGATACTTTATATTACCAAAATAAACTTATAAGTAAATGGTTGTTACATCTATAAAACAAATGATTTCTCTCTGAATTTCTTGGGATACAAAGATACTCATAGACAAAAAATTTATTAAGTAACCCCCAATCCAAAAATAATAAATACTACTAAATCCAAATTACAAAAGTTTACAAAATCCCTTCTTGCAGACATAACAAAAACTAACCAGACATAACATAAAACTAAAAAGTTGAAAAGCATATGCATCATTCAGATTTAGAAGAAGTTATGGGAGCAGGGTCCTTGACATTCGATCTGGGAGGTGTAATAGTGTCAGAGTCACATTGTATGTGTCCCTCTACATGGGCTAACCTTGTGTCTGACATGTCCAAGATGAAGCGTTGGTTCCTCAATATCCTCTTGATGTTCCCTAAAGAAGCAAACACATTATACCTTTCAACCTGTTTATCCTTCAAGACCAAGCCCTGCAAAGTCTGCATCTGTTAGTGCAAAGCTACAAAGTTCATGTAGACCAGGGTTTAGTACCCACATAGATACCTCATCCATGAATTCTGAGTTAGATTCAACTTGCATTTCTATTCCAACTTGAGTTTCCAACTTACGAATTTATCTCCTTGTCTCTAGAGGGACAACATTAAAATAGGTAGTGGTAGAATCCATAACAAATAACCTCACTCTTCATTGACCTTGTATACTTCTTCCCCCATCCCCCCCACCTACAATTCATGTGTTGCCTAGGTGGCACGGTTGCAAAAGGGGGGTCACACCTGTAGCATCTACGATAATGACCAAAAACTGTAAAGAATAGGAAAAAGACCCAACGATGACATTGTTTGGGCTTTGGCTCCACCTAATAGAATTGTCACTAAATATCATCAACCAAACTACACCAATTAAAAGACACCCTGAATCAGACCCCACTGAAACAATAGCCCTGGTGGTAGCGCCAATAGATCCCAAAATAATCAACCAAATACAGAGCCACAACTTTCCCCAAAGACAAGTTTTGCATAATACGTTCAAAATTGAATAATAACTAGAAGACGAAGAGACTTTCAACCAACTAACAATTTTCTTTACGAGAAACCCATTACCAGAGCAAAAAACAATTACAAACATACCAAAATAAATCCCTCTTAGCTCAAATAACAATATATCCCACTTAGGACATAGAGAGAAGAAACTTATGTGTTTCCCACACCCCACCAAATCCTCAGACTGACTTATAGAAAGACAATATAATTGGCCCATGAAAACAAATACTAAAATAAATAAGCTCAGGGAGGAAACAACCTATACCACCTCGCTCCAAGTAACAAAGATGAATCTCCACAAACCGTTGATTACCCAGGCTTGAGGTCGCTGCAAGACTTCTGCATACCCAACCTAATTCCCACCCACCACCTCTTCCTTAGCACCACAACATGCAAATACCATGTCGTCTCGATACAAAACTCTCTTGTAGACGATTTTCTCTTAGAAAAAGGGTGAAGTATTTCCACCGACAGTAGGTAGGTCAACGACTCGTCCTCACCTTTGCTCCAAACTCTCTCACAGAACGCCCAAAACCAAACTAATGCCACAAATAAATAGGCGGAGGTGGCCATGTGGTGCATTTCATATAGACACATGTTGGGGGTGAGCCACACCCCCTATTCATAAATTCCCATCACATTCTAAGGTGGCGGGCTCGACCCCCAAGGTCCCTTATAATCACCATTAACACCCCATCAGGGAGGAAAAAGATTTATGTTATGTAAATGATTAAATAATGAATTCAAATTTAGTATTAAGAAAGATATTGGATTTACTTATTATTGAAATAATTATAGATTAAATTTAATTATTATTTAATTAATATTGAAATTATAATTAAGCAGTGTATTATTATTATTATAAATTTAATGGGGAGAAGAAAAAATGGAGTTTAGGGTTTTAGTGGAGGGCTGCATCGAGAGCGATGAAGGGTAGCAGGCATCATCGTACGAATGGCTATCGATGGTAGGGATGTGCCAATGCATGGCCCCTACATGGAAGTAATGGGATTCACTTGGGAAACGACACCAATTGGAAACAAAGAAGGATAATCCACGCAGTGTCAAGGAAAAGGTTTTACTATTTTACATTTTTTTTTGCTCTCATTGTGGTTACCCTCAGCAGCACATGTCCTTACCAGGAGATCAACAACAAGCATGGTTATAGTTATCAATTTATCCTTCAAATAGAGGGAATGGTCAACCCGAGGGATTGTGTCGACTTGGAGCCCGAGCCAAATGACATCCTATCGGTTTGGGGCTTGGAGCCCACTCAACAAAATCTAGCCAAGGTTATCCTTCCAACTAGATCCCCAGCTGGAAAAATGGGAGGCACAATGCTAGATTGGATCTCTGATGGTGGTTTAGGTTTTATGGATGAAGGAAAACCTTGTGCTTCAAAGAGGGTCTGTTGGGTTTCTGACATCAATCTATTGGACGGTCAGGCGACTACAACGAATTTTGCGGATCAAGTTGTAGGGGAGTCGGCGAAGATACTGGTAAGTTCAAAAAACACCTTGGTGTTTCTAGTTTCTGGCATTTTCTCGAGAGGTTTGGAATACATAGTCATAAGAAGTGGCCTCAGGGGGAACAAGGGGATAAAGTCATGTTTGTTTAAGGACCTGCTGCCAAATGATTTGGGTATGGGTCAAAGATTGAACAAAGCCCATGCATGTAAATTTCCAGTGAGTCAAAAGGCACTCGAGATTCCTAAACCCTTTCTGATTCTCAGTCTGGAAGTGACGACAAGAGAGGGATTTCTTCAAGAGATTCAGGCTTTAAAGGAAGGAAAAATAAAAAACCTATATGTAAATAGTGTGAAGGAATGGGCTTGTGGTCCCTCTACAGATTTTCAGGGCTATGAGAATGAAAGGTTTTCGAGGTTTGGCTCTCTGGATGTGGGAGAGCGATTTCATAATATTGTTCTAGAAGTGGAGGGGCAGAATATAGAACTTGGGGATTTTATCACTTAGAATGTGTTGACAATGTAGTGGTTAGGGTTGCTTCCTGAGTAAGAGAACCACGTGCAAGAGGGGTAGCCAATTTTAGTATTAGACAAGAATGGCTAGAATATCGGATCAAAGAGAAATAAGGGGAAATCTATAAGGAAAAAAAGGAATGCCCAAATCTGGTTCTCAGGGTCAATATCCAAATAGATAAAGCTATGGAAGCCTTAGAACTAATCCTAGTTGGAAGAGCAAAGGGAAAACACTACTTAGCAAAGTACATAACATAATGGATCACCAAGGCATGGTGTGGGGCTCCAGATAATCAAATAGAAGTGATCACATTGGCAAGGGGATGGTTCATGGTTAGATTCAACAAGGGTGAGACTTTGGAATGGGTATTGGAATGCAACTAGTGTTTTGGGATAATGCCAATATTATTCAAGAAATGGACTCCCCTCTTTGATGCTCAGAGAGAAAAAATAGAAGAGGTACCTATATGGGTTTGACTTTCGGCTTTTCCCCTGCAGCTCTGAATGAAGGACATTTTCAAATCCATAGGTAACAAATTGGGTCTCTTCCTGGAGGCAGACATGTCATTTGTGGAGACAAAGAATAGGAATGTGGCCTGAATTTTGGTAAGACTGGACCCAAGGGAGGGTCTGGCCGAAAAAATATAGCTTCATCTTTAAGGGTATTCTTACTCTCATATTATTGACTATGAGCACTATCCCTTCATATGCCATCAGTGACATGAACATGGACATCTAGTGTGTGGTTTCCCCCTGGGATTCAAAAGGAGAAGAAGGAAAAGGGGCAAGCCAGGGACAGATGGTTAGACACATGCTGAAGAGGAGGCCAATGCATAGACATAGGAGATAGGGAATTGGCAGGATGGGGTTCAAGCGCTAATGAAGGTACAAGAGGAACAAAATGTGAGTTCGGGGATACAAGTGCTAGAGCAGGAACATCATCAGGAGGCTCAGGATGAGGTTGAATCCATCAATCCAACGCCCCAGTCAATGGGTACTTGTTCTCACCCCCTCTCCTCTTTAACTGATTCTCTTCAATATTTGTTAAATGTTCTCCCTAGCCTTGATCCTTCCAAGCCTTTTATGACAGAGGCTCCAATAATGGATAGTGTGTCTCTCGCCTTGGATAGTATAATTACCTCTATCCCAACTCTAAACTTAGCTAAGACCTCTTCGTCTAGCCCTGAGATTTATTCACTCCCGTTGGACTCCTTGAGAAACCTCACTATAACCTACGTCCTCGAGAAAAGAGGGACCTTCCTTTAGAGTTTGTAGGAGGGTTGAGGGGAATCCTGGAGTCCTCATTGCCTCAGAAGACTCGAGGTAGGAAGTCAAACTTATCTAAGGCTCAATTAAAAGCAAAACTGGATATTGCTGATAGAAAACAATTATCCCTTAAAGGGGCACTTAGAGCAGAGCATGCCCTTGTCAAGGTTACCAAATGATTATTTTATCTTTCAATTGTCGTGGGTTCGCTAGCACCCAAAAGAAGTTAGGTTTAAAAGTTATTTTTCAAAATTACTATCCTCATGTTATTATGCTTCAAGAAACACTTGGAGCAGGGGAGATCATGTTGAATTTCATTAGTAAAATGATGTCGGGTTGGTCCTTTGTGACTGCTGATGCAAAAGGAAGATCCAGGGGCTTGGATTTGGGATTCAAAGATAGTAGTATGAAGTTGTTAAATTCTTGGGGATCAGACTTGGTTTTGGGGGTTGAGGCTTACTCGTAATAGCTATGATTAGAACTATCTCTCATCAACATTTACGGGTCGTGTCAGGATAGGGACTCTTTTTGGAGCAACCTACTTTGTAAATATTTCATGAAAAACCCTAATCTTGTGGTGGGGGGATTTCAAATTTTCGTTGGGAATGTCTGAGACTTGGGGTCCTTTGGCCTAATTTGATCCTTTGGATGATTTCTTTTTTAATAAACTCTGGATAGGAAATCTTATTGATGTAAGCCTAATAAAATCTAGACCTACCTAGAGGAACACACGTGCGGGGGAAGCCGGGGTGGCGAAGAGATTGGATCATTTCCTATTGAAAGAACCCCGATTAAGTAAATACCCTTTTTCAGGCAGTGGGTTGGATCAGGAGGGGAAGCATACCATTTCCCTGTCCTCCCAGAGCTGAAAGGGACAAGTAAGAAGCCTGGTTCACCCTTTAAATTCAACCTTGCTTGGCTCAAAGAGCTTAGTTATAACATATTAGTCAAAGCCACCTAGAGGCCTCTGGATCAGAACCAAGATTCATCTTTAGCCTAGTCTTTCGGAAAAGCTTAAAAGAATGAAGCAGGAAACAATAAACTGGGCTAAAGAAAAAAAATAAGGGATGAAGCTGAATTAAATCGTATTGGTGAAAAAGTGAAATCCTTGGAAAGTACGGAAGTGGATGGGTATGAAACTGAGGAGAAGAGGGAAAGGATAAAATAGTTGGAATCTAGAAGAAGAAAGATTCTTAATGATATTGAGGAACAATGGAGACTCAAAAGTAGAGAAATTTGGCTTTCAGCTGGGGATGAGAATTCATTTTTTTTTTTCAAAATTATCCAAAGTGAAGGAAAAATATAAACATTGTATGGGAAATGAACTGGGCGAATGGGGGAATAGAAAAATCTTTTGATGAGATGAAAACTCTGGGAAGAGATCACTACAAAGACTTGTTCAGAGCCCCAGAATAAGGTTCAATTGCAGAGGTCATCTGGGTGGCTCAACTATTCCCTAGATACGTGAAGGAGGAAGAAAATGAGTTGCTTATGGTTCCTGTCTCAAAAGGTGAAGTTGAAGGGGTAATTAAATTTATGTGGAAAGAAAAGAGTCTAGGGCCAGATGGCTAGACAGTGGAATTATTCCAACATTTCTTTGAGTTAATTGGGGAAGAGCTTACTGGGGTGGTGGAGGAATCTAGGTTCAACGGTTATGTTTATGAACCTTTCAACTCTACTTTTCTGCATTTAATCCCTAAAACTTATGACCCTTTATCCTTTGAATATTTCAGGTCTATTTCACTTTGTAACTGTATATATAAAATCATTGCCAAAATTATTGCTATTCACCTAAAATGAATCCTCTCTAGAAATATTTCTAAGGAACAATTTGGGTTTGTTAATGACAGCTCAAGAATCGATGCATAGTATAAAGAGGAGAAAAAGAAAATGTTTGATAGTTAAAATTGATCTCTTAAAGGCATATGACAAAATTAATTGGTTATATTTACGTCTTATGTTGACACACTTGGGTTTTCATATTGAATTCATTACTTGGTTCATGGGATGCATTTCAAATGTGAGCTTTGTTGTTCTTATCAATGGTGCAACATCCCATTTTTTCCACAGTCAGAGAGGGCTTAGACAGGGTTGTCCTTTGTCTCCGCTACTCTTTTTACTTGTGGAAAAAGATCTAAGCCAGTTGATTCTTGCCACTAAATGAAGAGGTGAGTTAAAAGGAATCAAAGTAGCAATAAATTTGTTTATCACTCATCTACTGTTTATTGATGACATCCTCCTGTTCAGTGATGGAACTAGGGGCGATATTCAATAGTTGAAACTCTCTCTTGATTTGTTTCTCAAAGCTAATGGGATGTGTATTAATGCTCAGAAATATTCAATAGTTCACGAAGGCTTTTCGGTGAATGAGGTAAACAAAATCCTCTCGATACTTCCCTTTGAAGCAATTCCCATGATGGATAGCTTTAAATATTTGGGGTCCCATCTCAAGCCATATACCTACAGGAAACATGACTCGAATTGGTTACTGGAAAAACTGAAAATCATATTAAACACTAGATTTTTAAGTGGCTCTCGAGAGCTGGTAGACTGGTACTAATCAAATTAGTTCTTATTGTTATTCCAGTCTATTGGATTGCTCTCACCTGGGTTCCAAAAGGCATCCTTTCACAGATAAGGAAATTGTGTGCCCACTTTCTATGGGCTCGTTCAAAGGAGGATGTGATACTTCCTTGGGTAGCCTGGGACAAAATTGCTCACCCAAAGGCTTGGGGAGGTTGGGGTATAAAGGATCTCTCATCTTTTGCAGCATTTGTGGCAGCAAAATCGCAGTGGCGGTTACTATCAATGGATAATATGTGGATAGATGTGGTGAAAAGGAAATATATTGATCCGGTCCCTCTTGATGAATTGATGCATAGGATAGATTAAAAACTGTTAAAGACATCAATAATTTGGAAGGAAATTGTAGACTCTTTGAGTATCTTGGAAGATGGACTTGCTTGGCACGTTGGAAATGGAGAAAAGCTTAGAATAGGAATTGACCCATGGGTGGGATGCAGTGAGGGTTTTGTTCTTTCTAGGGAGATAATGGATTTTCTCAACAACCAAGGTTTTCTCTTCTTGAATTAGATTGCTAAAGTTGAACTATCAACGAATTGGCATTAGGGATGGAAAATTGCTAAGGATCTCTACTTAGAGCCCCAATGGGGAGATGAGTGGCAAAATTATATTAGAGAGTTGCAGTGCACAAATGTCAAGATAAGGGATCGTTTAGACGAGTTTCGATGGGTGCACTCTCCTACAGGCCAATACTCCCCAAAGTATGGATATAGTTATCTAATGGTTAGAAGAGCATGGGGGGTGCAGGCTTGGTGATGCAAACCACTATGGAAATTAAACAGTCCAAAGAAGTCAAGACTATTTTTCTGGTGCATCCTTAAGAACAAGGTGCCCACATGGGATAATATGCAGAAGCGAAACAAACATGGACTTGGTTGGTGCATTTTATGCAAAAACTCTGAACAATCAGTTAGCCATTTTTTCTTAAGTTGTCCTTTCATCATCAAAATTTGGGAGACCACGTTGAGTTTACTAGGGATAAGATTAACATGGAATGGGGCAAGTATTTTGGAAGCCTAGAAAAACTAGAAGAATTCAGTATCAGATAAAACCGAAGAAACATCCCTCTGATCATCTCTCGGGGTATATGGACGGCAGGAACAAAGGCATTTTTTAGGACCTCTCAACATCAACCTCTACGACTGTGACAGAGTGTGCTTCTATTTTTGCTTTAACTCCCCTGTCTTATCCAAACCAGACGACTAGGATCATTAGAGAAAAATAGACCATACTAGATATAACATGGGCATACTTTGATGGTGCCTCTGATGCACAGAACAAATGTGGGTCAGGGCTTGTTATTCACAGCAATGAATATAAAATCTTCAAAGCTTCAGTTGGACTTGGCTCGAGAACTAACAATTATGCAGAACTACAATACTTGAAATACTTATTGTACTGGCTTACACAGTTGGGGATTGAATCAGTCCAAATATTTGGTGACTCATTAAATGTTATAAACTAGTTTAATGAAGTGCACAGATGCCAAAATCATATTTTGATTCCACTCACAGAAGAAATTTTACAATTAAAAACAGTTTTTGATTTTATATTTGTTTCTAACATATACAGGGAGTGGAACTCAGAGGCAAACGTCTTTTCTAAGGAAGGTTTGCAACAGGTTTTGGGCGATTGGCGTATAATAGAAATCGAGGAAGGATCCATTTGTCAAATCAATAACCATACAACAAATGATCCTTTTTGTCTAGCAATTACTCTTTTACTATTATGTTTTATTAGATTAACTAGATGTTGGACAATTTATTGATACCTCAGACTTTTTATTCATACATGGTTCTTTATTGGATACAAATGTTTTTGTAAAAATAGTTTTTTTTGTAAGGGTCGTTTTCTCCAATAATGGGGAAGCCTAAAAAATGGACATAGATATATTTTTTTTTTGTATGGACCCGAGTAGAGTATAACTATGCTCATTTCCACTGTGGTTTTGTCTAATTCATGGTGGATTCACAGTTTACATAATGCTTAATTGCATCTACATATGCAACTTTTTATTGTCTTAATAAAAAGTTCAATTTTTCCTCAGATCTATTTATTATTATTATAAATTGAATATTAATATTATAACTAAAAAAACTAAAGTGATAATGATTCAATTATCTATAAAACCGATTATAATTACTTTCAATTGTGGTTGATCAAAGAACTAAATATATGATTTAAAAATTAGAATTAAATATTAAAACATTTAATTCAATTTGAAATATAAAAGATATTAAAAAATAAATTAATACTATTTTATGGTTTTGAAATGATAGTAATGAATGCATTTTAAGGTCACTAGTTCAAATCCTTCGTAAGTGTTAACCTAAACCAAGAAACATATTAATAATATTAGTTTACATTTTTAAAAATTAATTTTAATTTAAAATATTAATAAAAGAAAATCTAAAATACACTAAATGTTTATATTTTTTATTAAATTAATTAAAACACATTTTAGTCAATTGGGGTTAACTTGGGTGAATTGGGTAGAATGGTTGTTATTTTCCCCACCCAGATTCAAATCCTCATTAGCGACATGATGAATTATAATGCATTGATATTGTTGTAATGGTTTCAAGCCTTGTGAGCCCTTAAGTGAGTATACTTGGAGATGGATTTCTTTCCTCCGGAAAAATAAAAATAAAAAATAAAACTCATTTTCCATATGATAAATTTAAAGAACAAAATTAATATTATCAAAATAAAGATTAGTATTCATGATTTTGATGGTGAAATTGATCACTCAACTCATCCAAAAAATATAAAATATTTTGTAGATTTATGTTAAAAAGAAAGTTGAACATAAATAATGGTTTGCAGATTTTTGTGGTGTTGTTTTTAAGATTCTGAATTCGGATATTCCATAGTCTTTATTTTCAAGTTGTCTACGTTTCGAATCTATAATAAGGCCTAATCATAGTTATAGCTCTCATTCCAATATTTCTACCTATATATTCAAAACCATTCCAGAAAACCTAACATTTTCTGGCTAAAATTGTTAGCTACTACGGGATTGTTATGTTACATTCATAGCCATCAATCGAAAGCATACATAGAGGCCAATATCTCTTGGAAAGCCAAAATTCTTATTGCTCAGTTAAGGACTAATTCTCATCAACTTTGTTGTGAAACAGGGCGTTAGAAAAGGCCAAAAGAAGTGTGGAAGGAAAGAGTATGCATTTTTTGTTCTTCCGGAAAAGTGGAAACAAAAAACATTTCATTTTAGAATGTGAGACCTTCAAAGATAACAGGGAAAGTTATGCAGATACGCTGACAACTAGCTCTTGGGACAATCTATTAGTGAGGGGTTTGTCGAGAAAATGAGAGCATTTATTGTGAGGCTTCACAAAAAAAGGCCAAATACATCAATCAGATAAACCATAAGCTATCTTTAGCCCAATAAACATTAAAAAAAATTATTTCTTTCTTCTTATTTTCAAATGTGAAAAGTGGAATATTGCTTATGGCATTAAGAAACAAAGCATAATAATGATGATTAGCCTTTGGTTATTGTGTTAGTGGTAAGTGTTTGATTGATTTTATTTATCAATCAATCACTTAGTTTATAAATATTAGCTTTAACAAAGGTTGGGTTGGTTTGTCATTTTGGTGAACCACACCACCTTTGTTCTTTATGTAAAAATATGTAACTTTTTAATTATTTGAATAAAAAGAACCACTCTCACTTAAACAATAAATGTTAACTTTAACTTTAAAAAAGTTAAATTCCAACGATAATAAATCAATCTTTAATTACATTTTAAGATTGGTCGTGTTCAGATTTTTTATTATTATATTTCGTAGACTGATTAAATATATTTTTCAGTATCTGCTGTTTCAGGAGACAAAAGCATCCTGAGAACCACGAAACTATTATGATTGGTTTAATGCTTTATGCAGTTAAAAAATAGCATATAGGGACCCACTTATTACTTTATATAAATATATAATAAATAAGAATTGAGACAATGATAGTGTTTTGTGGATTTCAAAAATGTTTTTGAACTTTATATTATATATTTTTTTTAATGTTTTATGCAGTTAAAAAATACCATATAGGGACCCACTTATTACTTTATATAAATATATAATAAATAAGATTTGAGACCATGATAGTGTTTTGTGGATTTCAAAAATATTTTTGAACTTTATATTAAAAGAGAAATTATCGCAGAGATTAACATAAATGCAGGGTTTAAATGGTTAGAGGGCGGTGTATCAACGTAGGGTTTAAATGGTTAGAGGGCGGTGATATACTAAAAACTATATGGAGTTCACGACAACGTTGAAGTCAAATAGGGCTGCCCCTATTTCTTACATTATTTTATGCTTATTTATGAAGAATGGGTATAAAAGAAAATTGTGATTAAGGTGAATTGAATGCAAATTATGACAAGAAGTTTGTTATACCTCAATAATAGGTACTAACTATTAAGGTATTATGTAGCTTACAAGATTGTAGGTAAGTTAGTAGAGATAATTCAAAATTATAAATATTGGGAATGAGAAGTTTAAGTAGGATGAACTTATCAGAAAAGAAAATTTGGAAGAGGGTGGAAAGTCTTTTTCTCTTTGGGAAATAAATGTAGAAAAATAAAGATTTGGAATTATTAAATGTTATGTTTAAATTTTCAAATATTCATAACTTTATTTTTAGAAAAGAAAAAAACAAACAACTTTCTATTAAATAAAAAGTCGTTTACATAAACATGCATATAACATATGTACGAGAATAATTCCCATTACATGCTTGATAACGAGATATAAGGTGTACATACTCCTCAAAGAAACCCCTGAAAGGTGTACAAAATATAGCCCAAGAAAGGCCATCCACACGTCATACTAGAAATGCTAGTAGAGACTAGCAAGATGAAAACACAGGGTTTGAAACCTAAGGGAACAAAACCCATACCACATCACAGTGAGAAACAAAAAAAATTGGGCACGCAAGCTCAACCAAATAAAACCCTAGGCACAGACCCATAGAAACCCCAAGTGGGAGCTAGACACGACGCAAAAAGGAGATCGATTCACAAAGGGAAAATGATTCGAAACCCCACATCCAATGCTAGAGGCAGAACCAGGGCCAACACCCCCAAAAAAATCCCATAGGATTAACGCCCAACATAAGGCAACAAAAACAAAAAACGGGCGCCAAGACCCAGTAGATCTTGTGGCCTCGACCAAGCAGTCAAACCGATGAATTGTCTTCGAAGAAACCAACAATGTGGGCAACTGGAAATAGGCGGTGACCCTCGAAAAGCAAAAGATCCAACAAAATCCATTGAACAAGACCAAACAGGCATACTGGCAAACCTTCATCGAGGAAAGCATCTACAGTAGCAACAAGAAATAGGGTGGCAACGACCCTGAGCAACAAAGCAAGTAACCCACAACAAAAACCCTAACCCCTACACAAACAAAGCTCCCACATGGTGACAATGATGACATTAGTAAAGGAAGGGGGCACAGTCGTGAACACAGGCCAAGGGGAACGAACAGGAGGGCTGAGCAGGCCAGGGTTCGTCACTTGACCCTCCCAACTAGGGTTTTCTCCAAGCCTTCAAATACCCATAACCTTAGTAATAGATGTAAAGCGAAGCCAACTATATCCAAATGTAGGTGGAATCATATTAAATAGATAAATCCCCTAATAACAAGTTGTTTACAAGTAAAAACAATATCTCTCTGGGATACTTTTAAATGAAACAAGATTATATCAAACAGAATTGAAGACATTGCCAAAAATGATACATATAAAAAATAATGATGGATAAGGACAAGATTATAGTTAAAATCAACCATGATTAGCTAAAAATGAGGAAGAAAATATGGAAGTAATAGTGCACAAAATTGTTTGAATAGCTAAATATAGAAGAAAAAATATGCCAAACAAAGATTGTTATAGAAAGGGAAAATAGAGAAAACATGCCAAAAGAAAACAACCATATGACATAGACAACATCAACTATCAAGTAAACTTCAAAGTGAACAATTACTAGAAACTTGACATCACATGATTTAAAAAATAAAGAATGACACAACTAAGAACCAACTCACTTAACTCCGGATCTACCAAGTGCGGAAAGGGATCAAATCTCGAGGTGCAAAGCTCTTTTAGAGTGAAAAGTGATTTGATCCCTTTGAGAGTTAAGATGGATCTAGGTTGCTTTAATTATTAGATTTTATTAAAGCTATTATGATATGTATGCATAAATTGCTTTCCATTTTATATTTAAAGGAATTTTATAAATTTATTAAAATATATATTTATATATTAAAAATGTTTTATAATATTTTTTATGATTTTAAAATGTGGAAATAATTTCTCATACTTAGTTGTAGTTGTGTAATATTGAATTCAATTTAATTTAAATTATCCCAATTTAAAATTTTAATTAAATATAAAATTTAAATTTAAATTATTGCAAGATATGATAAAAAGAAAATAGAAACATGTGGTGTGCAAGTAGAAAATAATTCCACTGCCACAAAATAAAACATTTTAGGTAATGTCTTTAAATAGAGAGGAATACTACGGGAAAAATCATGGGTCGTAAAAAGCGGTTCGAAAACCACTAATATTTACATGACATTAAAACATCTCTTTGATACTGGGCTATATTGCACATGAATACCATGGATGAATACAATTATTTATTATTATTGTTATTTTTTTAATATTTTAATATTTTTGTTTACATGCCTTATATCATTTTTTCCATAAATTTGAAAAGCCGTTGACTAAAAATATGAGACAATTCAATAATCATGAATTTTTTTATATCAAATAATATAAAATTGTAAATAAATATTAAATAATATTTTTTTTCTTACATTAATACATATTTACCAACTTAAAAAATACAAAAAAAAAAAAATTGTAAATAAACATTAAATAAAATCATCATTTGAAAATTAATTTAATGAAAAACCAAAAACAAATTAGATAAAATTAAACTTTAATATAAAATAAAATAAATAAATATATTTAAATAAATAAATACATAATCCTTACTATTACATCACTAATTCTAATTATGATATCTTTTATTTTATTCTCATTACATCACCAATTTTATTTTATTTTCTTTAAAAATAAGAAATGAGGTATATTAGCAATGATTTTTTAATTAAGCAAAGTCTTTAGGTAGAAATCACATAAGAGAAATTGTAAGTTGACACTTCTACCTTTTATAATACTAAAATTTTATATTTTCTTCTCTCATACAAATAAAACAAGGGCTACATGGTAGCTGGTACTTGCCGCTTAGCTTAAATATAACTTAATTAAACTAAAAAATAATAAAGACGAAAATTCCATCACAAAAATAAAACAACTAATAAAATATTGTATTGTTAAATGTCGTCAACAAAAAATAAGAAATATGATTAACTAATATTGTTTATATTAACACATATACACTTTAATATATATGTTTATTTTTATGTGTTATTATATTATATATTATTTATATTATTATATATATATATTATATATTATATATATATATATATTACCTGGTTGGTCAAAATGCTTTGGCTTTAATTAATTTACAAATTTTAGAAATTATTTTCCAAAGTTTATTAAAATTTTGGTAAAATTAAATGTTAAACTTACCTTTTAAGAAATTGAAAATTATTTTTTGAATTTTTAAAATTTGAATTTCAAATTTTTGATTGGTGGATGACTAATTTTATGAGGTTTAAAATAAAATTTTGAATTAAAAAATGTTTAAAAAGCTCTAATCAAGTGTCTCATAAATTAATTATTGATTTTTTTTTCCAAAGTTATAGATTTTTCGATAATTAATATTTCATTTTCCAAAAAAAAGTTACCATTACTTTGCTTTTACTAACCATGGAAACTAGCCGATTTAAAAAACAAAAGCAACAACGATTCATATTACATCGATTTCGCTTGTTAATTTTCTTCATATTTTCCCTTGCTGATTTTTATTATTGAATGGACTTGATTCAATCATTTTCCATTGATTCCTCTATGAATTGATTGAGACCATTAAACCAATTTGCCGATCTCTTTCACATTGTAGAGTACAAACCATAATTAAAAACTTATCTGGAAAATAAATATAATACTAAAATACTAATCACGATAATCATTATAGTATTTGCAAGCGAACACTACCCTACAATATGCCTACAGCCTATACATATTGTCGTGCAGCCTTTGAGGTCATGTGAGACATATACAAATTCATGCATATTTCCACACGTTTATTTTTGCTTCAGTAACAAGTCACACCATACAACTCTGCAACAATTAACTGCAACTTCCCTTCAAATTTGAGCATATAGTTCTTCACGACATCGTTATGATCTACCATTGCACTTCTCCTCTTCTCACAATGTCAGCAAATAAATGAGAAATATTTAGTTGTTTGCGAGAGCATCAAGAGAGAACACTGGGGCCAAGGAATATGAAACTACTAGAAATGAAGCGGTGATCATCAGGGGACATTTCCTGATTATATAACTAAGACAACAAAGAAACTATTTGAGTCCGCTTAGGTTGGAAGTATAAAACAAACGTAAGTGATAATACTATAGTCCTCACTACCTTAGAGACAATAAAGTGCAACAAGAGACCAACGACTTTGTTCTTGGATGTGCCCCTATATACGAGAGCCATAACATACATCCTAGCATAATCCAATATAGTGCAAGTGCAACACCCTCCTCCCACATCTACCTAAGCAACTGACCAACTGGGGTAAACATGCAATGAGAGGCCACTATGATATGATTTGACCTCCTAAGTCACGTTAAGGAAGTGGAACTGATGGAAACACACCACACATACATCCAACATCATCAACATAACCCTCAGAAGACAAGTCAACCACTCAGACAACCTGTCCCTAGGTCCACTGTTGTTTTAGGTCTCTTGGGCCATAATCTCTCTCATGCTATGGGCAAGGGAGTGACCAAAAACCTAAATTCACTCAAATAGGCATGCCTGCCAGCGACTGTGGAACAAAATTGTCAGTGTTGTGCCAACGACCCTGGGATTTAAGCCACTTTCAGGCTTAGAGCCCAGGACACTGCCCATAACTGATCCATCTCTTCAAATCAGTATAGTAACATGGAAATGAAAGTACTAAAACAAATACTTGTTTAAGACCATGACTGGATCCCTACTAGCCATGACACACATTTCGTCAAACATATCATCGACATGTAATCTACAGGTGTAAATAACAGAGTTAAGTGTAGGGATCTCATAATTATCTCATAATCGCTATGAATCATTGTTCCCTCAAGCCATTTGCTGCATTATCATCTATTAGGTCATAGGCACATGATCCATTCACATACAAGTAAAAACATGTTGAGAGCCATACATAGTTGCTGTCATCAAATGTGCATATAGCTAGCATAATAGGAACATAAATACAATAAACATATCAATCATCAAATCCATAAATACATCAGTACCTTTAACACATTAAAATCAAGGGAAGGGATTTCTCATTAATGAATGCAATGAATCAACTAGAGATGGGACTACCGCGTTCCACTCGATGGTACAATGGTTGAGCCAAATCTCTCTTCAGCCATTCACCCCCATTCCATATTCCAAGCATGAATGTGGGATCTCATAGAACACATCAATCGAAACTCATATAGGACTTCCAGAGGCCATCCACTTCAACCCTCAAAAACAATGATTCCACCTCACATTCAGACATCACCAAAACCATCACCAAATTGGTCTCCACCCTAGCCATCCAGGGCTCTAGAGCGTTTGTTCCAACCAAGGCTCCAGGACTAGTAACTCAACCCACAACTGCCGCCGGGCTCTAGAGCGTTTGTCCAACCAAGGCTCCAGGACTAGTAACTCAACCCATCAAGGGCTCCAAAGTGTTTTTCCAACCAAGGCTCCAGGACTAGTAACTCAACCCAAGCTGTTATAGGGCTCCAGATCGTTTGTCCAACTAAGGCTATAGGAACTAATAACTCAACCCAAGCTAAGGAAACATGAGAACAAACCAATAACCCACAATCAACATGGCTATCTAGGAAATGGCAAGGCTAGGAAATCCATTGCCAATTCAGGAAATCCTCCATGCTAATGACAGATCATGACCAAGAATCCACATGCATATGCCATGCATATCCAAACTGGTGAAGAAATCATACATGCAACTCGGTACCTGCAAGAAAATCTGATGTAGCTGCCGATGCCGATGCCGATGCCTTCTTGCATTTTCCTTCTCTTCCTTTGCCTTCTTGCTCCAAGAATCCAAGTATGCCACACCCCCCAAGAATGCTCCACGAAAACTCTAAGTATCCAAGAGTATGAGAGAGAGAGAGAGAGAGAGAGCTCCAACAATGAACTGACAAAAGGTTACCAACTGATCCTCAGAAGCCTTTTTATGAATGAGGCCTCTATTTTCTTCATTTTCTATTATTTTCCTTCATTTTCATCCTCACATGCAAACTGTGACCTTTCACCTCCTTTTTCTCCTAATTTCCATTATTTTTATAAATAAATGTGCTAAAAATGCATTTTTGCCTTTTAATGCCTTAGCCATTGCCTTACCAATTTCCTTACCCATAAACAACCAAATGAATACCCCCTAGGATGTCTTGCTCAACATTAAGCTTGGAATAAGTGTCCCAGTCATCCGTTGTTATTGTTTTTAACATTTATTACATGTAATTTTCACCAGGGCTATTACAACAGGTCTAAAGATGTCCATCGTGATTATAATATAACACACACACACACAAAATTATAGTATAGCCTACATAACATGTTGGAAGTTCATTCTCGGCCTTCCTTTTGACGCATAATCACAATGGAAAGAATACTTTAGCGACCACACCAACCTCGGAAATCCAAGGTGGCTGTACAAATTCCAGTGACACAGAATGCAACAAAAGCAATTTATGCATGATCAGAAATTCAACATGCCGCAACTAGTGAACTTCTCCTCAGAATCTTGCAGATGGTATCTTTGAAAATAAGTTACTGGTGACCAAAAAATATTTAATTCACTTATGAACGCATTAACATGTCGTAACTTTAGATTAGAAAACCATGAAAATAGGATGGACCCTTTTGTCATTTAATAAATTCGCACATACATGCAAAAGTTGCACTAAAAAATGTTGACTAAAATGATCTAATTTTCACATATCTATTTTATGTTTCCTCGACATTCCCATGAGGGGGGCTAGGCCTAGGCCCATACAGGATCTGATACCAAGTTAAGTAACCAATTGCACACCAATACTTAATTGTATTCTATTAAACATCACATATAAATACAACATGTATTGGTTCAAGATAGAAACTCTATCTTAACCATACAATCAACTAGTTGAGGAAATATCTCAACCAAACACTTATCTAAGAACATCTAGATCTTAACTACTCATAAACAATAGGAACAAACACTTTTACTTGGAAACCATCACAACTAAGACAAGTAGGAATTATATTTTCCAAGTCCCCCCTTTAATGACTACTTGTCTCAATCTCAATCAACAAAGTTTAGTTGTGGTCCTGGTGTTTACAAACATAAATAAGAATATGTCAACGTCCATATAAAGGAACAATCATCCACCAGGATGCATGGTTGCCCAACCGCTACAACTGCTAGTCTACTAGGACGTCCTTCACATACATGGTTTTATCAATCATTATATCTACACACTTCTCCATCATTATCAATTCGAAGTCTTCTAGGATACTAACTCCATCAAGTTGTCTCATAACCCTCTGAAAAGGTGTAGTTGTTATGAAACCAGCTCACAAAAAGATAGAAAAGATAGATCAACGCCTTAGATAAGCCTCTTCGAGGGGGCAACCTCCTTTACATTACACAAATGAACAATTATTAGATGATTCAAATGAAAAAACCTCTTTTCTATATATATGAGTCTACAGGATCAGAGTATAACCAAGCCGACCTAACAATAATAATATAAAGGGACAAAAATAACAATAGAGGGATTCTATAGGCACAATAATAACAATATGGGGACAATAGGGACACAATAATAATAATAATAAGGAATACATCGACAATAGTAATGGGGGGATCACTAATATTATAGGACCTAACATGCCCCTCTCCTTCAAAAAAGGGTTGTCCTCAACGCTTGAGTAGTTCTGGATGCTTTTGTATAAAATTCTCATCCTCCCATGTGGAATCTTCAATGGGTAAGTTCTTCCGCTTGACAAGACACTCTAAATTTGATCTATTTCGTAGCTGTCGAGTTCTTGTCTCTTTGACTGCTTTAGGTTCCAATATGATTTTTCCTTCCTCATCAAGATTTGGCAATATTGTCTGAACTGGAAGCTTGTCTCCTATAACCTTCTTTAAGCATGAAACATGGAAAACTGGGTGCACTCGAGAAGCTGCAAGAAGCTCCAATTTGTATGCCATAGTACCTATTTTTTACAACACCTTGTACGGACCATAATACTTTGGTGATAATTTGTTATCCTTTTTAGCTTGCTTGAGGAACATTTGTTTATATGGCTGTAGCTGTAGGAATACCCAATCACCTACATCAAAACTTCTTTCGCTGCGGTGTTGATCTGCTTGCTGTTTCATTCTATTCTGTGCCAAGGTGAGGTTATCCTTCAAGAGTTGGAGAACTTTTTGTTGATGCTCGATGTGATCTTCCATTGCTTGAACCTTAGAATTTTCTCTTAAATATGATGTGATGGATGGTGGATGATATCCATAAAGTGCCATAAATGGGGTCAT
>APFE031226351.1:0-14457 GCA_000404065.3 Pinus taeda
GCCTGAAAATCACTAATATTAAAAACAAATATTTATATTTGATACATAAGAAAATTTAAAATGTAAAAAATATGCTCCCAACAAAAAGAAGTGTATTCTGTTTAACCACTTTTGAAAATCGAGTAACGTTTTTACTACCCCTACAAAACAAGTAATCGTATCGGTTATTTAAAGTGCCAAAAACTAAGCTTTAAAAAACGCGTGTGTTTTACATAACCCCTTTTCGAAATCGAGTCACTTTTTTTCTATCTCTACAAAACGGGAACAGTATGGGTTCCCGTTTCAAAGTTTACATTGTTAATGATGGTGGTCATGGTTTATATCTATTATTCAGTCATAGATATTTACTTTCCACGTTAGGGATGAACTTTTAGGATATTTGATATTTGTCATTTTGTATCATCTAATCTATCATTCCTTTATTCTACAAGTATCATATCTTTAGCCAAAGATAGTTGCTTTGCCCAATCAGTTACCATTTATTCATAGATTAACAACACTACTATTTGGGGTAGAATAAAGAGGCCTAATTCTGATTTTGAATCCCAGGTAATTGAAATTACTCATTGAGGATACTCATGATATGTGTTATAGAAATCTTGATGACAATGAAACTAATCAGTTTGGGGAAAGGTAATCCTGCTACACTTTCTAATTACTTTATTTCAGCTTGCATGACTTCCAACTTTCACATCACTTTCAGCATCAGCTCAGCCTACATTAGCTTCAATAAATGTTGATCCATACATTCCATTCCACATTTTTATGGAGGTAAAATAGCATAAGTTTTTGATTTATTAAAATTTTAGGAGAATGTCATGAAAAACCACTGAGCATTATTCACTCATATTTTTCAACCATTATTTCCCTTCTTTACCACTTCCCATTTTTCAAAAACAGAAAATCTTTTAGTTTGGGGGAGCGTTACATTCATTAATTTATTCATCATGACCATGCCATTAATATTTTTTTATCATCCATCAATCTCCTTATTCATTCTCAGAGCCTCCCTTATTTCATGCTGTTATACACCAAGCAAAGATTTCAACAACAATTGTAGCAACCACCTCAATTTGTTTTCTAGTGTAGCATGAGGGCACGTTAATTCTCCAGTTTGGGGGAAGATTTGTTATGCATGATGGATGTTTCCTCTTTCCTTCCTCATTTAAGTTATACAATTCCATTCTTTTTTTTACAGTGCATAAATTGATTTGTGTACATCTTTGTGATTTTTGGACAAGAAAGAGGTATCATTAACCCATAAATTTTTAAGCTAAACCAATTGGTAAATTCCAAAAATCATGCACTGTTACATACAACCATTTTGCTGATATATTGAAATTTGTTCATTGGATTGCTTTGATTTTTGGTGTGGAGAAGTGTTAAGGTAATAGGAACAAATCTGTGAAATTTCAAGCAAAACTGATTTAAAATTTTTGAGAAATTAAACATCATCACCTATAGCCATTTTGTTTATATATCGAGATGTGTGCATCAAATAAATTTGGTTTTTATATTGGAGAAGCATTGATATATTAGAAATTTTCTTGCAAAATTTCAGAAAAATTTGGTTTGTAATTTTTGAGAAAATGGCTAATGAAGTTTGTTTTTACTTGTATCATACTTTGTTGCAACTTCATATGATTGAAAGTAAATATGAAAATTTTTACAGCTTCACCAACATTTGTAGAATTGAACAACTATTGTTTTGATATGGATTTAAATAGGGACGCAAAAAATTACTGAGATTATCATAAATATAGAGATACAGCAGAAATAATACTTCATTTCATTAATCTAAAATACTGCAATATGCTAAAAAAACATAAATGTAAATAAAATAGCTCAAACTATGGTAGCTTATCTCTAAGGAGAGATGTGGCAGCTACATGCCTCTGAACTTTCTTATAATGAAGCTCGAAGGCCTATTTCTTGTTGAGAAACAATGAAAAATCAAAAACCCTAACCCTAGGAGAGGAAGCACCAAACTATGGACCCCGTTTTGGGTAAATTGGTACATCAACTTCCTAGGGTCGTAACTTTGGCATATGATCTCTATTTAATGCGCACAATACCTCATTAGAAAGATCTATCTGAGAAATACAACTTTGGGATGAGCAACATTTGTCAATGGACCCACGTTTCTCCTAATTTTCCCAAAAAACATCGTTTAGGGTCTCAAAATTGCTCCGGGAGTTCAGGACCTGAAAACTGCCAAAAATAGTAAATTGTGCTACAAATAAGGAAACTGAAAAACTGAAAGAAATAATGGTGGGGCTCCAAGTGGAATTTATGGGTGGCCACCAATATCCACCTGGATCATCCCTCCCCCCTTAGGAAGCAATGGTCCCCATTGCGTTGAGTTCCTCCATGAGATGAAGAAACTTCTGCTGAACTTGGTCCCTGGTGAGTGACTTGCCCTAGTGAAGGAGTTGGCGTGCTTTGAAAACTCGATACAGTTGCATATTCTGTTGGCATGTGTGCTTGATCTGCGTTTCCATGATCCGATTAGTTGCAGCTTGTTCCATGCAATATGGATTTAACTCTGTTGGTGTGAGTTGTTCTGCAATGTCAGATGTGTCTAGTAATGGTGGAAAGTATGGCCGAAGGCGGTCCACATTGAACACTGGGTGCAGGCCAAGGAATGGGGGAATGTTGAGCTCAAATGCATTGTCTCCCATAACCTTGGTAATGGTGTAAGGACCATATCAGAGTGGTTTGAGTTTCCAATAGGCTTCAGTAAGGCATTCCTTTTGCAAATGCAACCATACTTTGTCGCCCACCTAAAACTTGTGTGGCACTCGATGTTGATCATTTTGTTGCTTGTACTTGGAATTTGATTTCTCCATAATGTCGTGGACTTGCTAGCAGATATGTTGGATGTTGTCAATGAAGTTGTTTGCCTTATCTGTTTCGAACTGGACATGAGATGAATCTGCCTCAGTAGTTGCAAATGGCATGGCCACATCAATGGGACATAGTAGTTGGAATCCCAAGCCCACCTGAAAAGGGTTGTGGCTAGTCGAGCTGTGAAGAGCCCAGTTATAGTTGTGTTGAACATAGGGGAGGCTCTCATCCCATGTGCGTGGATGCTTTGAGTTGTACATGCGCAGAATGTGTACGATCATCCTGTTGACAACCTCTGTCTAGCCATTAGTTTGGGGATGGAAGGTTGTGGACTTAGTGAGTTTGGTGTCCAACATTGACTAGAGACTGGACCAAAATGTACTTGAGGAACTTGTTGTCTCAATCTGAGATGATAGACTGTGGGATCCCAAAGTGTACCCACACTCGTTTAAAGAAGAGTTTAGCAGTGACTTTTGTTGTGATATTCTTCTTACAGGCCACCATAATGGCCATCTTTGAGAACCTGTCAATGACCATAAAAACACAATCGTTTCCATGCTTAGTAGAAGGAAGGCCCGACATGTAATCCATCGAGATGGATTCCCAAGCTCGACTAGGGGTAGGTAGTGGAGTATAGAGGCCTTTCTTCTTGATGGTCAATTTGGCAATGACGTAGGAAGTGCAGGATCTGATGTATTTCCCGACATCCTGTTGAAGATTCGGCCAATAGAAATACTTCTACAGTACAACCACCATTTTCTCGACCTAAAAATGCCCAGTTGCCTGACTGTAATGTTCTTCCTAAATCATCTTGGCACGCTCGCTTGAAGGAACACAAAGGTGACCCAGGTGGCATAATAAGGCATCCTAGAGGTAAAAATATAGAACATGCTGACCCTCCAAGAGTGTCTAGTATGTGTGGCCGAATTCTGGGTTGCTTTTGTAGAGAACTGGCCAATCAGAAGTTTCGTTCCCACAAGAGTTGAGCATGGTGGTTAATGCCATGATTGGTGGTCAACTGATGCAATCGGCAACATTATTGTTGTTGCCCTTCTTATACTTGATATTCAAATGGAACTATTGTAGGTATGTGAACCACTTCTGATGGCGATCATTCTACAACTTCCCTTTCTCTGTATGAACTACAGGGGTCGATGGTCTGTGTGGATGACTGTTTCCTTCCCAAAATGTAATGCTTCCATTGTTGGTAGGCCTGCACAATGGAATACATCTCTTTGTCATAAGTGGGATACTTTTGAACTGTTTCTGAAAGTGTCTCACTGTGATATGCCATTGGATGCCTGTGTTGAGTAAGGACTGCCCCAATAGCATAGTTAGAACCATCTGTCTCGATCTCAAATGGTTGTTGCAAGTCTAGTAATGCGAGCACTGGTACTAAGCAGAGGTGATGTTTCAACTCTGTGAATGCCTTATGTTGAGATTCAGGCCAAAAGAATTTTTCTTTCACTCCTCCCTTCGTGACTTGACTCAAGGGCCAAGTGATATGAGAAAATCCCAACACGAACCTGTAGTAGAAGTTGGCAAGAACCAGAAAGTTGTGAAGCTCTGTTAGAGTGGTTGGAGATGGTCAATCCTGAATTACTTGGATCTTGGCTGGATCCACATGCACCCTCTGTTCATCAATAATGTATCCCAAATACTGAACTTTGGTCATGCCAAAAGTGCATTTCTCCAAATTGGAACATAACTTGTGTTGCCGCAGTGTTTGGAGAACCTGTTGGATGTGGTGGACGTGCTTTTCCTAGCTCTAGCTGAATATCAGGATGCCACCCAAGTATACCACTACAAATGAGTTGGTGAATGGCTGCAAGATGTCATCCATTAGCCTCATGAAGGTTACAGGAGCATTCATCAACCCGAAAGGCATAACCAACCATTCGAAAAGACCCTCCTTGGCTTTGAAGGTAGTCTTCCACACATCGGAGGGTTCGATTGGACAAGGAATACAAATTTAAACAGGAATGCAACAAATTATAGAAATAACCATAAATACAGAGATACAATAGAAATAATACTTCATTTCATTAATGTAAAATACTGAAATATGCTTACAAACAAAAATGAAAATAAACTAGCTCGAGCAACGGTAGCTTATCTCCGAGGAGAGATATGACGGCTACATGCCTCTAAACTGTCTTACAATGAGGCTCGAAAGCCTATTTATTGTTGAGAAACAATGGAAAATAAAAAACCCTAACCCTAGGAGATGAAGCACCAAAATATGGACCCCGTTTTGGGTAAATTGGTACATCAACTTCCTGGGATCGTAACTTTGGCATATGATCTCTGTTTGACACGCACAATACCTCGTTAGAAAGATCTATCTGAGGACTACAACTTTGGAATGAGAAACATCCGTCCATGGATCCATGTTACTCTCAATTTTCCCAAAAAATGTTTTTTAGGGCCTCAAAACAGTTCCCAGAGTTTAGGACCCGAAAATGTACCAAAAATAGTAAATTGTGTTACAAATAAGGAAACTAAAAAACTAAAAGCAACAATGGTGGGGGTCCAAGTGGAATTGGCGAGTGGCCATCAATATCCACTTGGATCATGTTTTAAAAAAGCATTTGGGGAAGAAGAATTTTGTTCCATCAATATCATGAGTTGGGGTGAGCATTTTGTTTATTGTATTACAACTTGGTTAATACAAAGGCATTGGGTTGCATGAAGACATGCAACATGTTCAGTTTAGGGAAGATGTTGGACTACTAATTTGTCATTATTATTATCACTTCTTAACATCCATTTCTACTATTCATTTATTACATTATTTACCATAATTTATTATAGAATTTAATTTCATAATTATTTATGCTCTTGTTGATAAATTTATTATAACATCACTCCAGATTTTAAATTTATTATAACATCACTCACGATTTTATATTTGTAGAAAAATATACAAATAAATAAAGTAACATATTTGAATAGAGCCACACATTTTATAATCACATGTTACATCCTCTTGCAATGTTTAATTCATCCAAACATACATTTTATAAGCTTTCATAGTAAAGCTTCTATGCTTCATTCATGAACTTAAATATTGGACATTCGTTGGGGGCAATTATCAAATCTCCACTGGGTAAGTTTCTCTTAAATTATGTGATTGGTGCTAATGCTTTAATTTTTTTACCAAATTCACTTAATCATTACATCAAAATTTAGGACCGCATTAAATGTATGGATTACATAATTAAAATAATTATATATAATAATTTAATAACATTTTTCAAACATTATTTTGATAACCTAAACAACTATTTTCTTTAAAAAGAATATTTTATTATTTATTAATTATTAATATTCCAAGTATTAGGTATACTATTTCTCAAAACTCTCATTTAAAAAATTAAAATTAATTCATTTCAGAAATAATGTATTATTTTACCATAGATTTCTATGAATGTGTCAATTTGTTCACACATTAATAACATGTTTTCATATATAGCTTTCTTTCTATATATACATGCATTTTTCTAAATTATTTATATAAAAAAAATATATAATATATATTTTTAATCATGAAGTTATCACAATGTATTATGTTTTTTTATACTTTGTATGTTTTTTACATATATATATATATATATATATATATATATTAACAACTAACTTAATATTAATAGATATACTAACCATCAACAATATTTGTATTTAGAATAAATAGTCCCTCCATATATACTGGGTAATGAAAATATTATTGGCTAAGGCCCTGGAGCAAGCAGCAACAGAGATGACAGAACTGGCGCAAGGAGTTTCAAATATGAGGAGGGAGCTACGTATTATTCAGATAACCTTGGAGATGCAGGAGAAGAAGCTGGATGAGATCCAACAATTGATAAAGGAAGGCCAGCAGATCGCGAACAAGGAGACTACCCAATGTCCAGAGGCAGAAGCTGAGTAATTTTAGATATGTTTTACCTTTGATGAAAATGCATAGTATAGATAAGTTAGGCAAGTTTCAAATATTAAAGGTAGAAAGCAGTTATATGCATGTAAGTAGAATTAGAAATTTGAAAGACTGTGTAGTGTATTTAGCTTGGATAAACAGGCTATGGACCTTTTACTTTTGGGCGGTGGTTAAGAACTTCAGGTGGCTGAAATACTCGGTTTCCCCAAGAGGGCGAGTGGAAGGCAACCTCATTTTGATGTACTTTTTTGAATTGAAGTAATAGAAAGAAAAGAGCAACACCTTAGCCTACAAAAAAAATATTTGTATTTAGAATAATTGACAAGGTGGTAGATATCAAGTCGCAAGTTGATTAGATTATTTTTTGGTTACAAAAGAAGTTTTGGACAACGAAATTTTTATTGAAGCCACCATCCTTCCTTGTCTCATATCGGATCAGGTCGGTGCAGTTAGGAATAAATCTCACAGAAGCCTTTAGGAACAGACATTTCCGTTTTGAGAGCTTTTGGCTCCAAGCGACTAATTTGTGGAGAAAGCTAAAGGCTGGTGGGCGGAAATCTCGATGAAAGGTAAGAATAAAATGCATACATGTCAATTGAAAATTAAGGTGTTGAAATCTAAAATTAAATTATGGAATAAGGAGTTTGGTAATATTTTTGAAGAGAAACTCAAACTAGAAGGTCAAATACAAGAAGTGCAACAATGAATGATCATGGAAGGTTGGACACCCTAATTAGTATTGGAGGAGGGGAACACATTACATAAATTGTAATTGACGAGATGGCATGAGGAAGTATTATGGAGGAAAAAATATCATTTCCAGTAGTTGAATGAGGGGGAGAGAAATTCAAAATTTTTTCATAAACCCATGCTACAATGATGACACTCTAATTGGATATTTTCCATAGTAGGGAGATATGGAGATCAAAAGATTTTACATTTGGAGATAGAGAAGGAATCAATTCCTCATTATAGAATTATCCTCGCAAGACCTTCTTGTAATAGATAAACAATTATAAATATGATTTTGCAATATATCCCAATGCTCATTAGTAAAGAGTAGAACATTGCTTTGATGTGACTGATTTCGTTTCAAGAAGTAGAGGTTGTGGTTATGGACATGCCACAAAATAAAGCACCTAGACTATACAGATTTACTTCTGACTTTAACAAGGTTTGTTGGAATTTTCTAGGACACGAAATTTATGAGGTGATGGAGGAATCTCGTCAATTGCGGTCATTGTGCGGTGTCCTCAATGCAATGCTTCTAACCTCGATTCCAAAGGCTGGAAGATTTAAGGATCCATCTGATTTTCGACCTATTTGACTATGTAACGTCATCTACAAGGTAATATCAACAATGACCATGAATCATTTGAAAGCTTTACTTTCAGAGCTCGTTTCTTAAGAGCAAACAAGTTTTGTTCAAGGAAGACAGATCTCGAATGACATCATAATAGTTTAGGAAATTATTCATTCATTGAGATGCTCGAAGAAGCAAAGGTATGATCTTCAAGCTTGACATGTCTAAGTCTTATGATCACATCAGCTGGGATTATTTGGTACAAGTTCCTGGTACTGAATTTCTTGGATTCGATCCCTCATACCTTCCTCTTTTTTCCTCTATTTTGATAAATGGGTCTCCTTCTATAATTTTTACTCTAGCATGTGTATTACATCAAAGTGATCCAATGTTGCCCTTTCTTTTCATACTAGCTATGGAAGGTTTAGGTTGTTTTTTTACAATTTCTTGTTCTCAAGGGAAAATCAAAGGCCTGTAGTTATTTGGGGAGGACCTTCCTATGACACATCAACAGTTCATTGATGATGTATATCTTTTTGGCGTTCCCACTGTTCCCACCCTCAAATAAGTCAAAGTAGTTCGCTCCTTTTTGTCAACTTCTAGAACCGCTATCTATAATTAAAAGACTAACATCTTCTTCTTTTTTAACTGTAAGGAGGTAATTCATTGTCATTTGCCCTTGTTTTAGAGTTTTGTAGTGCCAGTCTTTTGTCTATGTATTTGGGGGTTCCATTGGTTCTAAATCCTAAATGGATTTCTTGTTGGTAAGATATGATTCAAAATATCTCTAATAAGATCTTATTCAAAATCTCTCTAATAAGATCAATAATTGGACTTTTCGGGCTTTGAACTTTGTTGGACGATTGACCTTAACTAAGTCTATTCTTCAAGCGATTCCAATCTACCAAATGTCAACTATGTCGATACCTAAAGCGATTTGTGGTAAAATTTGATCTTTATGGTGTGATTTTCTCTGGCGGGGTTCTAACAAGGTGAAAAGGTAGTCATTAGTGGCTTGGGAAAGAATGGTGAAGCATAGATTATCTAGTGGTCTAGGTCTTTGATATCCATAGATGCTCAGTGTGGCATCAGGGGTGAAGTTATGGTGGAGATAGGTGATAGGATGGAATGAGTTATGGAAGAGGATCTAGTTGAGGAAGTACTCACCATTGTTGTTACAAGAATATAATCTTAGATATGATTTGAGTTCAGCAAGCTCAAGCTTATGGAAGTGGGTGCAGGAAAATAAGGAAGTTGTGAGAAATTATGTTTTTTGGGAGATCAAGGATGGGGCTTCTACTTTTTTTGGGATGAATCTTGGGAACATTTACCTTTCTTAAATGAGATTAAGAATCTTGGTTCTTTGAAAACTTTCACAACTGATCTAGGAACAATGAGAGTTAGATATTTTTGGAAGCAGGAGATGGGTCCTAAGGCTTGGAGAAAATGGAAAGATAAGGATGATTGGTCATGTTCCTCACAAGAATTTCATTGGGAAGCTTTTCAACGGGTATTATGGGAGAGGAGGATTCAATTTTTCTCAAAATAAAGATATACTGAGATTGGGTATGAGACAATTAGGTTCATTTACTTTGAAAGAATCTTACGAGGTAATTGTGTGGCATGAGAGGATGGCTAAGGATGCTATTTGGAGTAAGTTATGGTTTGGATTCCAATGGCCAAAAGTCACTTTTTTCCTTTGGTTGTCTGGAAGACGTCAACTGCTAACTTGGGATCGTATTTGAAGTAAAGGTTATGAAGGACCATCCCTTTTTTTCTTTGTTGTTAACAAGAGGAGAATCTAGATCATATCTTTCTCTCATGTTCATAGGCTAAAGAGGTTTAGATTATTCTTAATTTAATTTTTTGAAGTGGTATTATCCAACAAGAGAACTCTGATTTTTTGATAGAAAAATGGATTTATCGAAGCTTTCGAACAATATAGTGAATAGGGCCTAGATTTTAGCGAAAGGTTTTATTTTTTAGAACTTGTGGAAGAAAAGGAACAATAAGAGTTTTAGAGAAAAGAGACAAAATTGTACAATGCTACAAGAGTTGGTTTTGTTGAATATTAGAGAATCTCTCCTTATCATCTCATGGTCTAGTGAAGATTGGAAGGCTGAAAATATTGAGATTAAGATTATGAAGATATTGAATCTGGATCAGTGGATAGTCACACTCAGGGAGAAACCGCTTCAGGATTCAAACATCTCCTCAAAAGAGTCCTTTCCCCACCTCCATGATATTTTATTAAATTGAACTTTGATGGAGCCTCAAAGGGTAATCCTCAAGTAGCTGGATTCAGAGGGCTATTTTGAGATTATCGTTCTTCTTCTATAAGGGTCTTCGCTCAGATTTGTGGGGTAGTGAGCAACAATATGGTAGATTTCATGGCATTAGAGAAATGTATTCAAATTTCCATTAGGGAAGGGTCTCAATTAGTACAGATTGAGGGGGACTCAATGATCGCCATTCCGTGTGTTCAAAATATTTTAAATGGGCAACCACTAAGGAAGATTGTGAAAAGTTGGAGGTTAGAGGGGATTGTGGAAAATATAAATGGGTTTCTTGATAAATTAGAATATGTTGTTGTCTAGCATACTAGGAAAATAGGTAATATAGTAGCATAATTTTTGGCTAATTTGGGTTTTAATCGTAAGGATTTGGACCTAGATGAGAAATGGCCTCTTATCAGCATGGATGGGGATCTTACATCTCTCCAAGGTTTTTTAGATATGGATCAGTCAATCCATGTTTGGGGTGATATTATGGTTTCATTGGACACATTAGAGGGATCACCAAATGAACACTTTGTTCATACCTAGGGGCGAGTGGGAAAAGGTAGTCAAAGTCGATACCTCAGCTTTTGTGCCACAAGGTGTAATAATTTGCAGGGTTACAAAGATGGGAGGACATCATTTTAGTTTGTTCGAGCAAGGAGGCGAGGATACTTCCTCATCCTCCATTGATGGTCACATAATTAAAGTATGGGGATGGTTTCTTTGGTGCAGTGTGTGTATTCCAGCGTTTGAGAGTAGGGTTCATGAATTTTATGTTCATTGGGTTCTCTAGTTGATGTTCCTTATGGTAAATGGTGTGGATTAATGTGTTCTTAAGCAATTTACTAATGAATTTCCGCGTCTTTGATGGTGGTGGTCACTGCTCAATTCGTTGCTACCCTTTATGGTATACAATGAGTGCCATTGGAGTTTGGTGAGTTGTCTTAATTTGTACAAACTCATGCTAGAAACAATGGTTTTCTTTCTCTATTTTATAGTGGTTTGGTCTAAGATTCTGGTTAATTTCAATGATTTTTGGGAAATTCCATGTTTGTATGTTTTATGTGGGCTTTTGGAATTATATGCGCACTAGGTCAGGTTAATTGGGTAATTTGGGATCTTTTTTGTGTTTTTGGGCATTTTTCTATTAGAGTATGAATATTTTAGTGTTACTTTTATTGGTAAGCTCCTGAGTCAATTGATACTGGGTCTATTGCTTGCAATTCATAATGTGTGGTTTTCTCTAGAAATTTGGTCAATTTTGGGGTCCAAATTATATTACAGTTGTTCCCAATTCATTTTGGGTGGTAAGAAGTTCGCATGGTTTTCATATTGGGTTATGAGTCTAAATTGTGTTTAGATGGATAATCTCTTGGGTTTTGGTCCTCTTGTTTGGTCTTTGGGTGACGACCTTCTTGTATTCATGTCTGGTCTACAAGGGTTCTCGCTTCATTCTTTGTCCAAATTCATTAGTCGATTTAGTCATTGTCCTATGTGTCTATTTGTTGTAGTTTTCATGTCTCTAAGAAAAAGAATGAGAAGTCGAAGGGGAGGTGGCAACAACATTGGGCACAAAAGGGTTCTCCCTTTTGCTTATGATATTGTAGCCTCTTCTTTTGATGTTGTCCCCTTGGAAGTGAGGAGGGAGATATTAGTCCTGGAGAACAAGGAAGCAGGGGACCATCCTTATTTTTCTTAGTGGGTGAGGATGTTAAATAGTTACCAGCTCTTGGTAGATTCTAGAGAAGGAGGTTGCAGTTCCTAAGTTCTTTGGCCCTCAATCAATAGATGATGACTCTGTTGCATCTCATTTACAAAGATAAACGGGTTGAAAATTACAAAGTGTTTTCTTTCTTGGAAGATATTAAACAAATGCTTCGTAATATGAGATTTTTTCTAGATAATGTTGATTCCTATCTGGTAAAGGTGGAGGGCTTCTTTGTTTGTGATTTTGCTTCAGGAGATCCTATTGACCCTCCAGTTGATGACAGTGTTCATCTTCCTGCTTTAATTTGAATCTTCAGACCATGATTAATATAATGGTTTCATGTCTTTTTGAAATTGTCACTTGTTCTCTAATACAGTGGTTTCAACCCTTTTTGATAATGTCACTTGGTTCTCTAGCTTATGGAAGACACTTTGAAGAGTTGGTTTTGATGCTTGTTACAGCGGGCATGTTCTAGGCAACCCTTTAGGATGTTTGTTTTGGTGTCTTTTCTCTTCGACGAGGTGGACTGGTACTCGGATCTATGGTCCTAAGTGGTTGTTGGAGTTTTGCTTTAGTGTCATCCTCTCATGCATGATGGACTACTACTTGGCTCTATGGTTTTGGGAGGTTGTTGGGGCGTTACAACTTTTCTTTTCTCAGACGTAATGGTGCACTAGGATAGTTCTTGTTCTTTTGGTATGCAATGGCAATGGATCAACAAACGTCTATGATTTTGGCTCTTTACCTAGTGAGGCTCTCCTTTGTGTTGACATGGATTTGGAAGCTTGTATGTGGTTGTCTTATGGGGATTTCGTATTAATTTTCATATCTTTGTATTACAGTGGTTTTGAATGGGTAAGGGTTTTTATGTATTTCCAAACTTATGATGGTATTTTGATCTCTGGTGGTAAAATTTGGACAATGAAAACTCGCCTACAATCATGGTTTTCATCTAGAACTTGATTGTTTTTTGTCCATATGGGTAGTGACATTTGTTGTCTGGAAATTTAGATAATTAAAGTTTTTATGGCCTTCTCTAAACCATAGTCACAATCTTCAAATTTTTAGAATGATATATAAAGTCTTTATATTAAAAAAACTAGTCAACTCAATTGATACATACATATTTATAAATATTTCAAAAAATTATTTTTCCAATACTACATTTTTTCCCGATTTCATCATCTCCCTGTACTTGTACTTATTTTATACTTGATGTATTGCTCAACTACCTAATTTTGATCACCACTATTTTATACTGGATGTATTTCTTGTAATGTCAAATAACTAATTTTGATCACCACTAGGCTTGAGGGAGGTGTATTTAAATAACAATGTGGCAAAAAGATATAAATAAAGGATGTCCTAAATAGTACTTTGTAAATGGAAAAATATATTTTTACAAGGATAATTTCATCATTTCTATATGGTAACTTGTACGTATAGGTAAGGTAGCAATTGAAAATAAACATCAATAAAACATTTTCTCAACAAATACCTTTAAAACAATGTGGAGTAGAACAATTTGTTTATTGATAATAATTTTTTTTTTGAATATATGACTTGTAATTACATGGTTTATAGATTTTAAAAATCACTTGCTTTAGCATCTTTATTTGATATTTAGGCAAGAATCATGAAAGGTCATAAAATAGGTTAGGTTAAATGGTTATTATTGGAATATATTTTTTGAGAAAAATGTCTTATGTGTGAATAAAGTAACAATTTTTAATTAGAATAAATACTATTAGATAATTAATAAATAAATTAAAATAATTATAATTATAACAATTAAAATTAATAATTAATTAAAATAAATATAATTAAAATAAGTTAAAATAATGACATCTATAACCAAGGCAGTGGTATCTAAAATTTGACAAGTTTATGTCTGAACAAGGTTATACTAGATGTCACTCTGATCATTGTGTTTATCTGAAAAAAGAAAAATGATGGCAGCTATATTATATTGTTATTGTATGTAGATGACATGCTTGTTGCAGGATCTAACATGCAGGAAATAAATGTGCTCAAAAGAAAATTGGCAAATTCATTTGCAATGAAGGATTTGGGAGCTGCAAAACAAATACTTGGTATGAGAATAACTAGAGACAGGAAAAATTGCAAACTAACATTGTCTCAGAATGAGTACATACAAAAGGTGTTGAAAAGATTTAATATGCACAATGCAAAACCAGTTAGTACACCTTTTGCTAGACATTTTAAACTTAGTAAGGAAATGTGCCCAAAGACCCAAGAAGACCTGGATTATATGTCTAGAGTTCCATATGCATCAGCAGTTGGAAGCTTAATGTATGCAATGGTCTGCACAAGGCCTGATATTGCACATGTAGTGGGAGTTGTAAGCAAGTACATGAACAAT
>APFE031226357.1:0-14630 GCA_000404065.3 Pinus taeda
AAAAGATTGGACCGCTTCCTCATAAACGAAGAATTATCTTCCAGGATCCCTATGTTTAGGCAATGGGTTGAAGAGGGGGGACCTTCAGATCACTTTCCAATTTTTCTGGAACTATCCAAGCCTCCCCCTAAGTCGCCAGCACCCTTCAAGTTTAATGCATCCTGGTTGCAAGAAGTTTCTTTCAATAATCTGTTTAAAGAAACATGGAGACATCCGGACAGAAGATCCACAGAGGATAAAGGGTTCCTGTTCATGGAAAATCTCAAAAGACTGAAGAAAGCCACCATAAAATTGGCAAAGGACAGAAAGTCAAAACAGAATGAGGAAATAAACCGAATTAGTGAGGAATTACAAAGGCTGGAAAGTACAGAGGAGGATGGATATGCATCACAGGAATCAAAAGAAAGGATCCTCTCCCTTGAGAAACTCAAAAATCAAATACTTTTGGCAAAAGAGGAGGAATGGAGGCTTAAGAGCAGAGCGATTTGGCTTAAAGCAGGGGATGAAAACACGAGATTTTTCCACAACTATGCAAAAGGGAGGAAGATCGCAAACACAATATGGAACCTAAAAAATGAGGAAGGAAGGGAGGCAAAGACTTTTGAATCACTGTCAGCGCTTGGGCAAAGCCATTTTTAGAACTTATTTGCAGACCAAGGTGAGATCATTATCGCAGAAGTTATCAAAACTGCACAATGCTTTCCTAGATATGTGGAGGAGGAAGAAGTGGAGGATTTGATGAGTACAGTTACAAAGGAGGAAGTTGAAAATGTCATCAACTCTATGGCAAGAGAAAAAAGCCCTGGGCCGGATGGGTGGACCACAGAACTCTTTCACCACTTTTTTGATCTGATAGGAGCAGAAATAACTGAAGTAGTAGAAGAGTCCAGAAGGAAAGGAGAGGTTTACAGTCCTTTCAACGCAACATTTATAGCCCTCATCCCAAAGAAGGAAGTTCCTGAAACTTTTGAAGACTTCAGACCAATTTCGTTATGCAACACTATTTGCAAGATTATTGCAAAAGTGCTTGCAATCAGAATTAAACCAATACTGTCAAGGCACATTTCAAATGAACAATTTGGTTTCTTGAATGGTCGACAGATCCATGAAGCTATTGGTGTGGCGCAGGAGACACTGCACAGTGTAAAGCAGAAGAATAAGAAGGGAGCAGTAATAAAGATCGACTTATCAAAAGCCTATGACACGATAAATTGGATATATATCTGTTTGCTTCTAACTCACTTAGGTTTCAAAACGGACTTCATTAGCTGGATCATGGGGTGTATCACAAATGTCAGATGTGCAGTTCTTATCAACGGTGCAGCCACTCCATTTTTCAAAGGACAGAGGGGATTGAGGCAAGGTTGCCCCTTGTCTCCTTTGATTTTTCTATTAGTTGCAAAAGGCTTAAGTCAACTGATTCATAAATCCAAAAGGGAAGGCAAGGTAAGAGGTATAGAAGTAGCAATCAACATGTTCATATCTCATCTTCTTTTTGTAGATGATGTATTGGTTTTTACAAATGGAGATTCAAATGAAATAAAGGAATTAAAAAACATATTTGATCTTTTCTTGAAAGCAACTGTAATGCAGATAAACTCCAGGAAATCTCAGTTAATAGTGGAAGGTTTAAATAGACAAGAAAAAGCACAGATCTTCTCTTTCTGTCCTTATAATACGAGCAATATGGAATCACCCTTCAAGTATTTAGGATTCTGGCTGAAACCCAATGCCTATAAGAAAGAAGATTGGAACTGGTTGATCGCCAAAATTGAAGCCAGAATCTCACACTGGAGCTACAAATGGTTGTCCAGAGCTGGGAGACTTACTTTAATTAAATCTGTGCTTCTGGTCGTGCCAGTCTACTGGCAGCTTTAACATGGGTTCCTAAAGGAATACTGGAGAAAATAAGGAGAATTTGTAGCAGATTTCTGTGGGCTGGCTCAAAGGAGGACTTCGTCCTTCCATGGGTTGCCTGGGAGAAAGTGGCAAGGCCAAAAGAATGGGGAGGATGGGGAATAAAAAACCTTCCTGACTTCAGTCTCACGTTGGCAGCCAAATCAGGCTGGAGACTTATTAAGATGGAAAACTTATGGTCAAGAGTGGTAAAGAGGAAATATATAGACCCGGTTCCTTTAGAAGACTGGATCAGAAACCCAACCAAGAACAAGAAGAATGTTTCGGTGGTATGGAAAGCAACTGTGGAGTCATTCAAAGTGATTGAACAAGGATTGGCATGGAAGATTGGGAATGGAAGGAATATAAAGATAGGAATGGATCCTTGGGTTGGTTGCAATGAAAATTACGCATTATCCCCTGGGCTAATCAGTCACTTAGAAGCTAAAGGCATACACTTCTTAAATCAGGTGGAAAAAGTTGGTCACTCATCAATATGGGGACAAGCTTGGAGAAATGGAGAAGACCTAGACCTAGAGCATAGATGGTGGAATGAATGGAATGTTTATATCCAAGAACTCTCCAGATCAAATGTCAGATTGAAAGACAGGTAGGATCAGTTGATCTGGGCCCATGCAGACACGGGAGAGTATTCCCCAAAAAGTGGATATAAATTCATCATGTCAAGGAAAGGATGGGGAACTCCAGAATGGTGGTCAAAGAACTTATGGAAACTCAAATGTCCGGCAAAGGCTAGACTATTTTTCTGGTGCATTTTACAAAGGAAAATCCCAACATGGGACATACTTTAGTCTAGATATATGCACGGTCCAGGGAGATGTACTTTATGCAAATCTGAAGTCGAATCCATCAACCATTTGTTCTTAACTTGCTCAAAAACCAAAAAGGTTTGGGGGGAGGTAGGAAAGCTGATGAACAAAAAGGTAGAATGGGTAGGTGAAAATCTGCCTGAGGTCTGGGCAAAATGGTGGCAACAATATCCTGAAGGAAATATGCAGAACTTGCCTCTCATCATCTGTTGGGGGGTATGGATTGCCAGGAATAGGAATATTTTTCAGGATAAGGAAACTTTGGGGTCTGTTACAACAATCCAAAGTGTCTCTATCTACTCAAGTATCCCAGAACCTGAGGAGAACAAAACACCAAGACAAGATAAAGCCGAACAAATAAAAGAGGGCATTCCCTGGGCATATTTTGATGGTGCCTCGCAGTACAGTAGGGCAGGAGCAAGAATAGTCATTCATTTAAATGCAAATCAATCATTTAAAGCTTCAGTTGGACTAGGCACAGGATCAAATAACTATGCAGAAATGTCAACCTTGAAACTCCTTCTCTGTTGGCTCATCCAAAGGAACATCTTCACAATTCAGATCTTTGGAGATTCACTAAATGTTATCAACTGGGTTAACGGGCAAAGTACTTGCAAAAATCAAATATTGAAACCTTTGCTGGAAGAAATTCAGGTTCTAAAAATCTCCTTTAACAACTTTTCTTTGTGTCATATTTACAGGGATCGTAACAATTCAGCCAACAAACTTTCTACGGAAGGTTTGCAGCAGAATCTGGGCAGCTGGAAAATCGTAGAAGAAAACTTTGAACAGATCCTTATATCGGATCAGCCGCCTCACTCCTAGTTACTCGGTTGCAGCCACAGTTTTTACTTTATATATATCTATGCTATACTTATTTCCTAGACTTTTATTATGAATTTTTGGGAATGAAAAATGCAAAATGGTTAAACTCAGGTTTTAAATATCCTTTATATATGGGTTGTTTTCCTCTCCTGAGGAGACCCATTATTTTTTATTGATTAGCTGCCCTTTTTTGAAAGGGGTCTTATGGATTACGACTGGACAGCTTTATGCAAGAGGCTAGCACTGTTCTCGGCAACTTTTTCTCATGAACAGAAGGTCTTTCCTTCAGGAAGGATAGTTTTGATTGCAGCAGCAGACTTATATCAGCAACAGAAATGCTCAAACATATGCAATGTAACTTTTTATCTTTTCAATAAAAAATTCGTTTTTTCTTCTGTCGCGAAAAAAAAAAATAAAAAAAAAAAAAATAAAAAAAATAAAAAATAAAAATATTATATATTATATTTTAAAGTAAATCTAGAACATATATATTTTATATATGGCTAAAAAATAAATTGCTCCATACCAAGTACCTAATCATCTCAGACTTACACAGATTAAGTATAAAATTTAGTTATAATTCTATATTTTATTTATTATTTCAAATATTATGCATATATAACTTTTAACCAAAAATTAGTGTAATTTATATTTATTAATAATTTGAGAGATATTCCAATTTTTTCACATCATACAAAATGGAAAAATTCTAAATAATAATAAAATGCTTTAAAATAAGGCGATCTCTCCGACCCTTGATAATAATAACAAAGGTAAATGATATCCTAAATACTACATTATGAGAAAATATAAATGTCTATTAAAACCTTATTTTTATATATATATATAAACGTTTGAGTGAAACTTTTGTACATTGCTTTCGATAAACTGTATGACATACAAGATACGAGGTTCAGAAGAGTGTTCAGGCGGTATACTTACGAACTACTCTGTTAATTTTTCGTCATGCTCTTTGACATACAAGAGCGCCAAAAGCTCTAATTCTTGAACAATGTGTCCAACTGTTATAAGTTAGCGTGAAAACACAAAGTCGGGCACACAGAATGGGTGCTGTTAGTTGCACATAAAAGCTAAATACCAATGACTGCCGTCTGGTTTTTGCAACAGTATGAAAGATCCTGACCAAAATTGCAATGCATAATCGCTGACCCGTAGAAAAGCGAAAAATCTTAACTGACTTTAGAATTGAACTAGGAATCTGATTTGGTTGTCAGAGAAGACCTTAACATTTCAATTCTTCTGGTCATAAATTCTATGACAGCTAAAGTCTAGTTTCTAGAACAGCTAATTCTGGTTTCTGAAACGAGTTTAACAAACAGCAGGCGTGACTTCAGTTAGGAATACCATCTTCTCTGGTTTCTTTTCATTTATATAAGATACATTGTTATTGTTATTAGGGTATCTGAACGCTATAGTGGGTTCAATCCTTGCCATCTGTAAGTGATTTGATAGTTTTCATCATTATCATCATCTTTGAATTTTATAAAAATCTTCTGTTTCTGTCTTCATTGCATTCTTTCCTGATATCTGCAATGCAAAAGCTTGTAAGGGAGCCATCAACAGCAGGGGCTGTCATCAAATGTCATGGGCAGAAGAGGATTCAGGGTACTCCCCACTTGAGAGAATACTTAGAGGATGTACCCACTTTTAGAAATCCTCTTATGCATAACCAGTATTTTCGTCCCATTGAAGGGTTTTTTGTGACTGAGAACGATATGGTAATGGAGGACATTGTTGTGGATATCCAGACAATGTCAAGGGAAACACAAGTACTATATCACAGAGCAGGGCCTCGGTCTGAGATATGTTTTAGCCCTGATGAAGTCCATGCTGCCATTGTTACATGTGGGAGGTTATCACCTGGCGTTAACACAGTCATCAGAGAGCTTGTAATTGGTCTCTGGTTTCAGTATGGAGTAAGGGATATAAGAGGGATTAGGTCAGGCTATCGTGGGTTTTATTCATCAGAGCCTGTGGTTTTGTATCCAAAGTTGGTGGATGATTGGCACAAGATAGGAGGGACAATGCTGGAGACCTCGAGGGGGGGATTTGATTTGCAAAAGATACTGGATGGCATTGAAGCCCATGGTTTTAACCAGGTTTATCTCATTGGTGGGGATGGGACCATGAAGGGTGCAGTGAAGATATTTGAAGAAATTAAGAGGAGGAGACTAAAGGTTTCCATTGCCGGGATCCCAAATTCTGTGGATAATGATGTGGGGATTATTGATGTGTCCTTTGGGTTTCACACAGCAGTAGAGGTAGCTCAGAGTGCTATCAATGCAGCCCATGTTGAGGCCGAGAGTGCCCCTAATGGAATAGGGCTGGTTAAGTTGATGGGTAGGAATACTGGACATATTGCACTACAATCAACTTTGGGTAGCAGGGATGCGGATTGCTGTCTTATACCTGAAAGCCCATTTTATCTGGAGGGAGAAGGGGGGTTATTTGAGTTTTTGGAGCACAGGTTGGCAGAGAATGGGCACTTGGTGCTTGTTGTTGCAGAGGGGGCTGGACAAGAATTGATTCCCAGGAGACCAGAGGACAAGGAGAAGAGGGATGAATGTGGAAATCCTGTGTTCATGGATGTTGGGCCATGGCTCAGGGATGAGATGAAGCATTGGTGGAATAAACATCACCCAAATGAACTTTTTACATTGAAGTATATTGACCCAACTTATATGATCAGAGCAGTGCCTGCAAATGCTGCTGATAATATCTACTGTACTCTGCTTGCTCGTTCTGCAATCCATGGAGCCATGGCAGGCTATACGGGTTTTGCTGCGGGGAGGATAAATGGGATCTATGCATATCTTCCATTGGATCAGATAGCTGCTACTCAGAACTTTGTGGATGTCACTGATCATAGGTGGGCGTGGATAAGGTCTGTAACTAATCATCCCTACTTTTCCCATCTTACGAAATCCAGAAAGGAGGATTCATTTGTAAAATAGTGTGGCAGGCCAGATGCATGAAATTCGAATCTAAATTTAAAGTTGAATCCACAATCCAATATTTAAGAGCAGAGGCTGTATCTGTCCTTGTATCCTCTCGATTAAATTACTTTCAAGTCCTTCCTTTAGTTCAGGATGAGGACCTTACCTGTCCGAGCAGAGTTCAAAAGCAGAACCTTCCCTTACTCCAGTTAAAATAGAATTATAGAATTTTAATCTTCTCCCCTTTATGTTTTTTTTCTCTTTGCTTCCTCTGATTCAGTTCCATCTATTCTGCTGGATGTGAAAGGAACTGTAGCAAGATTTGTAATAATATCATAGTTAGTTGCAATCTAATGAGGTTACCAGCTCGATCCTGCTGGAAACATCTCTGTCGATATAGGACTCCATATCCACCTGGTGCATCTAAGGTTTGGGAAATGAGTTCTTAAAGGTTTAAATTGGTAAAACTAAGACTTCCTACTCAATTTAGGACAAGATACATGCCTGTATATAGGAGATATAATAAACTTTTGATTCTCTGTAATGATACCTTTAGTTGATTTTGTGGGTTTTATGACAGATCCTGCAGTTTTCTGAAATTTTATTGATAACAGCTGTAAGTATTACATATTTAGTTAATTTGAAAGAGGTTTCAGTTTTGACACAGTTTCATGCAAATTATTGGCTAGTATAGGCTAGTATGTGCGTGTGTTCACGTTGGGAGCATGAATCACGAACTGCTGCGTAAAACTACTCTCTTTCATATTATCCGATATTGATTGTGAGAGTTTTCCATGGCTACTAAAAATAATATTTTCTGAGTATTGAAAAGAATTAAATGCATGATGTTTCAAGGAAGTGCGGTTGAGAAAGTAATGAAGAGATTGGATTATGCCAGAATTTTCTTAAGAAAGTAAAGAACTCTTATCAGTTAAATTCAAATATATATATAAAAAAATGTTTTTAAAATTTAATTGAATCAGATTTTTATGCATAATAATGGATTTGGAATTTTTTTCAGCGAAGGAAAAAAGATCAGATTTTTATGCATAATAACTGATTACAGATGACACATATTGAAAGGAATTAAATGCATGATGTTTCAAGGAAGTGTGGTTGAGAAAGTGATGAAGTAATTGGATATCAGAAATAACAATTAAATTCAAATATATAATATTTTGAACAATATATGTCAAATATGTTTAAAATTTAATTGAATTAAATATGAAGATTTTTAAATGAAAAATACTTATTTGGATTTGGAATTTTTTTAGGTTGAAAAACATGAGATTTTTGTTGTAGTAAGATTTTTTAGATTTTTTGGTGTTCAAAATAGAAAAAATTAAAATAAAATCTTGATTTGTGTTATTTAAATTGGTTTTTTAACTATATATATAGCAACTTGAAAAACTTTTAGAGCACTTAGATTGTACAAAATTACCCATCAAATTTGTGATTTCAACAAACTTCCGCAAAATTATAAAGAAATTAAGCAAAAAAAAAACCACCTAAAAACTTCAAAACAATCTCACCGAAGACAATTGGAAATAAATCCCGGGAAGAAGTTACCGAAATTGTTCCAATATCGGCATCGGTTACATAAAAAGCCCTATATTATCTCAGAGAATAAACCTGTAACAGCCAGAGTATTTAAGAAAAGCAAACGCAGGAAGGCAAAATAGACTTACGACATTTTCAACATATTCAAAAGTGATCCACAATTGTTCTGAGAATGGCGCCTGAAATTCAGAAAAATGGAATAGTGCCAGAGCTTCGCACTGAATCCCGAAACAAAACTTGAAAATGCATTATACCCACATTGCAGAGTAGACCTTGTTTAGAAAGATTATCTGCCACTGAATTCTTTGACCTACAAATGTGCGAAAAATGCATTTCTGAAAATCCAGCTTGAAGAACTTTAATCGGCCGCATCCAGTTACTTAAAAGAGGAGGGGAAAAATTGGATTTATTGTTAATCCAATCAATTGATGCTTTAGCGTCGCCATATACATGGAATATATCGATCCCAATTCTGCTGGCACAAAATAGTAATCCCCACCACATCACTATAATTACGGCCCAAGTGTTGGTGTCAGGGCCACAGGACCAGAACAAGGAAACATTTATATAGTCCTGAAGAAGGATGTGTGCCCCGTAACCGCTGCCTTTAGAATTGGCAGCTCCATCAACAAACCAGCAGGGAGAATGAAGTTGATCGGGGTGAAACCAAAAGTCTACACCGGGAATGACTTATTTTGCCTGGTTCGAGAGGTTTATCCTCAAATAAGATCAAGTTACGGGATCGCCATATGAGCCATGAAATGAAAATTGCAATAAATACAAAAAAATCTCGACTTCTGGACCTATAATACAAAAAAATTGGAGCGTGTAAAAACACAAATATGTTTTAGAATACTCGATTAAATATTATCAGGTGGCTTTATATTCCATCATATTGAAAAAACCCTGATATTTAACAAAGAATTGGATCATTGTCCAAAATAAATATTTAAATTGAGATCTATAATAATAAAAAATATTTAAATTGAGATTTAAAAATAAAAAAAAAAGTCTAGTGTGTAGTGTTTTTTAATTAAAAGTATAAGTTATAAAAATTTTAAACACATTTTAAATATATAAATAAATGTTAAGCTAGTTTAAATGTATAAATGAATAATTTAAATCACAAAGTAAATTTTAAATATTTCTAATTAAAATTTGAATAAATTACTTAAAAATATAATTCAATAAAATCAAATATAACAATTAAATTTACATTAATAAATTAAAATGTACTTAAAAAAATTTGTTAGGTATAAAACAAAATTATTTTTAACAATCAATTAAGTATTATTAATTGATGCCCACAGGGTATTGGATTGATGGTGAAAGGGTGCATTGTTTAGGCACTCCTTGCGATACGTCACTAGTTCAAATCCCAGGTGGTTACCTACCAAAAAAATATTATTAACTGACCAATTTTTTATTGGTTGACATGAGACAATTTACAAAGTGTTTTGACGCTTAACAGAAAATATTAGAATCAGAACATGCCTTGGAACTTACTACAATGGACATGTTGTAAAATTTTATTCATACATGCTTTATTGTGCTTCAACGGTGCATAACTCTTCATCTAGTATATTGCATTCTTCTAGTAAAATGTTTTTTTGAAGGTCTCTAGGCATGGATGGGATTGATACCTTATTCTTATAGAGAAATTATTCTAGAGACATTATGATCTTTGATGTTATAAATGTTCATAACTAATAGTATGTGTTTATTCCATCACAATAGGCATTAATCATCCATAGGGATATTATTCGAAGATCTAGATTCACTTGGATTTTCAATTTTTAGTGGGGTGCATTGCTTTTTTACCTGTAACGTCCCTAGATAGATCTAATGACACCCGCTCATCTGACACTACCACTGGGAGCTTGACCTTAATGGACCCATGGAGAATTGAACTCGTGCCTCATGATAGAGGACCAATGACTTGGCAGGGGGCTTCAACCAATTGGGGCTCGTGGGGGTGCATTGCTTGTTAATAACTTGCAAATTAAATATTGTTGAAAGTAGGGCTCTAACTTACATTTGAGAAGAGATTACATATTGCCAACAATATCAAGAATACACACATACTCAATAATTAAAAGGAGATGTTTGGTAAGGATATCTAATTATTTTACTATTCATTCTCATTAAGTATTTATACATCAAAAGGATGGTTGGAGCAGTTGGACCCGATTCTAACTAATCACTCACTATGTTTACTTTTATATTTATCACTTATTACATAGATTTACTTCATGTCTTATACGAAAGTATGATGACTATTACATAGGTCTAATAGGCCTATCAACATATCCTCTTATCTCAATTCTTTGTTCGTCTTGAGCAAATGTGATTTGGATCTCAGGGGCTAAGTTTTGGGAGGCTTGAACACTAAGAGAGAGGAGAGAAAGCACAAAATGTTTCCTAAAACTATTCTAGAAAATTATTGATAAAAAAATGCATGTACTAAATATATCACAACATATGAAAAGAAAGATAACTTTTTATTAAATTAGGAAAACCTTTACAACTACATTGTGTTGGACGAATATGGTCTTTTGAAAGGTGTGGCCAATTATTTATACTATTTTGTGCCTTTTTTATTTACATCATTCAATACCATAGGTAAATACCATGAGTGGATACCACTTTCCAATCGGATCAATCCTCCCCCCTTAGGAAGCAATGGTCCCCATTGCGTCAAGTTCCGCCATTAGAAGTTTTTGTTGAATATGCACCAATGAAGGGAAGGGTTTTGTGTGGTTAACCCATAACTGTGGGTTTGCGGATGACCCATAACCAAGCATTATTGAAGACAAGGGTTTTGTGTGGTTAACCTATAACCATGGGTTTGTGCATAACCATAACCAAATGTGCCAACTGTCAATGAAGATAAGGGTTTTGTGTGGTTGACCCATAACTGTTGGTTTGTTGGATAACCCAAAACTGAGAGGTTTTGTGTGGTTGGCACATTACTATGGGTTTGTGGACGACCCAAAACTGAGTTAGCAATGGAAAAGCTTGGAGAAAGGTTTTGTGTGGTTTACCAATAACCGTGGGTTTGTGGGTGACCCATAACCACGATGAACGAAGGTCTGATGATAGAATTGCCCTATATTATTTGTGGGCCAACTATTATTCTAATAGTATACATGCCCTAGCAAATGGATTCCAAGATAGTTCATCTATGGGTATGCCAAGATGACATGGGTAGAGCATGTTGCAACACCCATAGGAAGTCAAAATGGCCATCGGATCTCTTGTTGGAACGTTTTTGAATTCATCTCTAGAGTGATTATAAAGAGTAGAAAAGACTTTGATACACCTTGTCAGTTGTGACACTGTGTAGTCTGAAGCAGTTGGTGTTGCATTATATGAAGAAACAAAAACTTGGGAAAAATCTATAAGAGATTTTTGGCCACATGAGTACGGAGAAAATACCAATAAACATCTCAAATGATATCTGCATGTCTTTCATAGCAATGTCGCTCTGACAATTCTTGGTAAGTGACGAATCTCTCCACTCTCAAATCCTAGGCGATGAATCGCATGCATAGCTCACAAAAATTTTCAAGGCATAGGAAGCACCCCAAGGCTATGACGAAAACGATGTCTACTTTGTGATAAGGGGTGTCATATTGTCGAGGTAAACAAGGGTGATTTTGAGGCCTTGGATGGTAGCATTGGGGTCATCAATCAGAGCTAGACCTTAGGCTTCTCATTCTCTTTCCAATGCCTAAAGAGAAATGATAAGAAATAGGATCTTTGAGAGAGCATGATCTTGAGAAGCAGGTAGTCCTTGGAGAGAAATGAAATTATTATGTCTGAGAACAGGTGGCCTTTGAATCCCTGCTTTCTTCTTCTTCTCCAAACAACATAGTCCCATCTACTTCCTGAGACATTATCATTTGGAATTCAAAGAATTCTCACCTTCATAGCAATAGCATGTGGATCTTGAGCTCAAATGGTTGAATATGGATATTGAACTTGAAGAGGAGCCTAAGGAATATGACCCCTTCCAGCCCTATATCATAACAACTCCCTCTTAGATATAGTAGGATCAACAATATATACAACTAACAGAGCCTAAGGAATATAATTAGCATGTATTGTTAAGAGCTCTTTAGGCTTAAGCCTTTTTTTTTAAGTGTATTTGCACACCATTCGGCTTGACTTCGAATCCTAATCTTGGTGGACCCAAAGGATCTAACATGCGCCTCGTGATAGAGGGCCAATGGATTGGTGGGGGGGGTCTAACCAATCGGCCTACTTGCTTGGGCTTAGGCTTGAGTAACTTATCAATAGTAATCATGGCATTTTCTAATGGGAGTGTTGAGCATAATCGTGTCGCTAGAGGAGGATGTTGGCACTATGTACTTGTTGACGTTGGTGGTTTCCATCATGCCGATGGGGCCATTTGTTGTCTTGAGTGTTTCAAGTGGGGTTGTACTCAAGCTGTGCGTGGAACTCTGGTAGAGATACCTTGTATTTTCTGGATATCTTTCTTAATAGCTTGTTGGTGACATTTGTAAAGGCAACATATGTCGGAGGGAATACAGCCAACCCACCTTGGATGAAATCCTCAAAGTTCTCAACGACCCCTATGGTGGAGATCGTGTTGGCGAAGATCCTGCACCACCCTTCATCAAAATGACCTTGGTGTTCATGTTAGTGGGGGATGGAATAGGCACCTCTTCCACGTTCATCATGATAGGATAACCCACCTCCACAACTGACAAGTTGTAGCCTTCTTACTTCACAAGCTTGATGTACTTGGCATCCAACTTGGACCCATGTGTCGCTAGGCCAAATCTGACCTCAACACCCTTGAGATTAGTGATGCTAATGAAGCCAACATTGCTTGGGGCCATGTCATTGATCTAGTATAATGTGATGTTGAGCATGGTGTAGTTAATGATCTGGTGGAGCTTCTTGGAATCAAAGTAGTCGAGCACCACATAGAGGCACAGGGCACAATTGAAGAACACCAGATCCAACCCGGTAAGAGAGGCCATGGCATCATTTCTCACTACTAGGACCGTGATTTTATACCGGCTATTGATCTCATTAGCCGGCTTCATATGTGTGATATAGTAATTAAAATGGCTGTACTTTGGATGTCGACCAAGATCTTAGTGATGTTGAATGAATCTGCACAAGACAAAAATCTTAGAAGGAGGAGGTATAAAAGTTTCATTATGGTGGAGATAATCAATGGAAATTAAATCTGGCAAACATTAAAAGACTTGAATAGTCGAGAATGCAATAAGGAATTCTTGCTACATACTTCACCTCTAGGGAATCACGAGAACCAAAAAGAAAATACCATGATCATGATTTCACTCTGGAAAATGGTTCTGTTTGGTAACTCCATTACATCCAAACCCTGATTTCCATGGAGTTGTAACCCACTCTCATATTATTGATCTAGATCCTGATAGCTAAGATACAAGACGCTTGAACGCTGAGAGAGAATGAGAGAGCACAAAATATTTCCTAAAACTATTCTAAAAAAAACTCATAGTGAATATATCACAACATATGGAAAGAATGATAACTCTATCAAATCAGGAAAAACCTTTACACCTACATCGTGGTGGACGAATTTGTCCTTTTGAAAGGTGAGGCTTGTTGTTTATAGTATTTTTGGTGCCTTATTAAGTTACATCATTAAATGCCATGGGTGGATACCCCTTTCCATTCATATCAAAATGTGTATCAATGTCCTAGATCTCTACTCTTGCAAAAGTATCCTTATTGTGCATCAACCATGCATGTTAGTTTGCATTGGTAACTCAATAGCAACAATTGTTAGTAGTATAGGAAGATACATGTATACAATTTTTACTATGAATGATGACTCTCTAGGTGACTACATATTGCAAATCTCGACTCATCAATCTTTTTCTACAGTAAAAGGGTGCCTCAAGCTACCTCTACCATTATATGTTATCTCTCTACCTAGGAACCATTGAGGATAACCCTCTCCAGTCTTGTTGGTCATTGCAAATTATAGATGAGTCTAGCACTCTAATGATTTGTCGCTCCTAGGAGTTATTTATATGGGATTAGTGAAGGTGTGCAACATCAACCAACCTACTGTTGACTCATATATTGCCTGCATGTGTTATAAAAGGTTGCTAAATGTTGCAAAAATTCTATTACTATGTTATCACCAAACTGTAGTTGGGTCTCCTATTGAAAGTATTCCAGATGATTGATTTCAGTATACTTTTATATAGCCCATGTTTCTATGATCATATTTGATGGTTTATTATTCTTATCATGTATATGGTTCGATTTTGAGAGAGTTCATAAATGCATCATTGCATATGGTGTCTCGATTTACGTATGTATCATTATGTTGTCACATGATAGATTGAATAGTATGGGAAATACACCTTGAATATGGTCTGAAACTCATGTTGAACATGAATTACATTACTTAATGATTTGTTTTGCCATGATAACAAATATGTGTGTTGGGGTTGGGGGTAATCGCCCTTTGGACGTAGCACAGGGATACATTGAGATCACATTTGGATCATGATAAGAATTTTTATAT
>APFE031226361.1:1267-11387 GCA_000404065.3 Pinus taeda
AATATGGTGACCGTTGGGATTCACATCCCAAGGTCCCTTGGACTGCTTTGTCCATTCGGCTTCCACGCTAACCCTTTAGGATTAGGTGTCCAACAAACTCCCTCGCTCAGGTTTGAGCACAAGACCTCACGGTCTTTACGAGTTTCAACTTTACCAACTAGCTGCCTCCGCCGACCTTAAAAAGTGAGTGGGCTTGGCTTAGGCAAGTCACTCCTCGTGACTAGTCAACGCCCTCGCTCAAGTTTGAGCACAAGACCTCACCGTCTTTATGAATCCGACTTTACCAACCAGCTGCCTTCGTCGACCTTCAAAAGGTGAGCATGCTTGGCCCAGGCAAGTCACTCCTCACAACCAGTCAATGCCCTCGCTCAGGTTTGAGCACAAGACGTCACCGTCTTTACGAGTCTGACTTTACCAACCAACTGCCTCCACCAACCTTAAAAGGTGAGCGGGCTTGGCCCAGGCAAGTCACTCCTCATGACTAGTCAACTCCCTCACTCAAGTTTGAGCACAAGATCTCACCATCTTTACAAGTCTGAATTTACTAACCACTCGGCTCCGCCGACCTTCAAAAGGTGAGTGAGCTTGGCCCAGGCAAGTCACTCCTCGCAACTAGTCAACACCCTTGCTCAAGTTTGAGCACAAGACCTCATCATCTTTATGAGTCCGACTTTACCAACTAGCCACCTCTGCCGACCTTGGTTCTTTTATTTACTATTATTACTACATTAACTTTAATAATAATTGAAGATTAACTAATGCTCTGAAAAGATTTAAAAGTGATAATTTCTAAGGAGTACTGATTCACCCCCCCCCCAAGTATTTTCAAACAATTGGTATCAGAGCTTAGTTCCTTCAGTAATAGATTAACCACTGGAAGTCAGTTTTCATATCATAGAGATGGGAAATTCAAAGAAGTGGGTTACAAGGATTTCAAAGGAAGGTACAGGTACAACAAAATCTCAAGAAAGTGAGAATTGTGTACCAACCCCTGATTTTGATGCAGATAATTATGGGAATCCAGGATGGAAGTATCTTTGTAGGCACATGGAGTACAGGAATCAATTGTTTCTGGAGACACATCTACCGACGAAGCTAAAAGGTACAATTCAAAGGCCATGAATGTAATTTTGTATGTTTTACCAAATTCTGTGAAAACAGAAGTTGGTCAATGTTCAACAACTAAAGCTCTTTGGGAAAATCTTCATAATCTCTATTCAACAAAGAAATCAGGTCAAGATGTTATTGAAAACTTAGATCCTTCTAAGTATCATGAAGAAGGGTTGACCATAGAATAATTTTCTACGGAGGTAATTAAGCTTATAAAATAGCTCAAGGCTGAGAAGATCTATTCCAATACTCTTGAATAACAAGTTCAAGGTCTCAAAATTGAAGTTGAACACAAATGTATTGAAGAGTCACTTCAAAAGAAGTTGGAAGAAATCAATAATACAGTGACACGAGACCTCAAGAGAGAAGTCCAACAGAAGCAACAAGAACTTGACACAGCATTTGTAGAGATTAGCAGGATCACACAACAGATGCAGGAAGAATAAATTGAAAGGAAGGAATCTGATCAAAGATACATATTCACCATTTACCAAAAGCAAAAGGAATTAGAAAAATATTCAATAGAAATAAGTAGGCTCAGGATTGAAAATGACAAGCAGAAGGAACAGATACATGTTCTCAACAGAGAAGTAGAGAATACCACTCTTCTGAAGCTACAGGTTGAGGAGGCAGAAATAAGACATAATATTTTGAAAAGATGGTTTTAAGAAGATCTTGCTCAAAAGCAAGAAGAACTTGATGCAACATGTGATGAGATCAACAAACTCAAGGGATCTAAAAAAGAATACTTACAAGATAAGACAGATGAAGAAGCGAAAATGAAGGGAATTAAATATGGTAATGCTCCAATTGATCAAGGTACAAGCTCCACAACTTCGCAAGATGATTCTAAGAAGGAATTTGATCAAAGTGAAAACCCAAAGAAGAATGTTGCAACTCCAAAGAATAAGACCAAATCAATCAAGAACAAAGGACCACAAGAAACTACAACACCGCCTCCAAAGAAGAATGAAAAATTTGTCAGGTATGTTCGTTTATTTTAAGGTTATTGCTTTTTATGTGCTAACTATGGACATATTGTTGGCATTATGATATAGGTATGATATAGGTGTTGTCCTTGATGGAAACTCACTCAGATGACAAATCATAGTGCAGGAGGTCAAGAGCAAAGAATTAATGCTCAGAGAGAGGTATACGCAGGTTCACCTTGACAAAGCAGCGTATACACGTGGGTTAGTAGACCAAAAGAAGTGTATAACGTACACATGCACTTTCACAGAAGAAAAGGCATGTATATGTTGGAAAACTAACTTTTGGTCCGTGGTATTTGGTCCATGGTATTTTGATCCATGATATTGGTCCTTGGTATTTGGTCCGAGGTATTGACCCCAAGTATTGGGTCCAAGGTATTGGTCCTACGTAGTTTTGGACCATGGTATTAAGAGAGGCCTAAACCTATATAAGGAGGAGAAGATCATTAGGCCAAGGTGAGCAAGATGTGCAAGGATTGAATATCTAATGAAGTATGAGATCTAGTATGTTGGTTACGGGTTTATGATGCTTTGCTTGATCTGAACCAAGGATGCACCCATGTGGATGATGATGAACGATGGATCGGGATCTTAAGGCTTGGAATGTTTTATCATTATGTGGTCTGATCGTGGATAGACTAGATCTGAGTTATTGACGCATGTTTATTCTATAAATGTTATGATCTAGGTATGATTGATGTCTGGAATAGCTGCAAAGTTATAAGTTAGTATTTGTAGATCTGTACACGGGTTCGCTTTGGTAAAAGCATATATACACGTTGTTTGGGTTCATCAGAGTAGCGTATACATAATGAAATATGATATCTGAAATTGCAGATGGTTTTGATGGTTGTTGCAGAGTTCTATGTTCTGCTTTGTTTTTTGGTGACTATGTTTTGATGACAGGGTTTTAGTGATTCAGTGTTGGGTGATTCAGAGATTGATGATGCAGGTGTATTTAATGGTTGTATTGCAGTGGTGATTGATTTTGAGCTTCAATGTTGTTGATGGGTCCAGTATGAAAATTGGGTGAAATGTGGCCTTCTGAATTATCATGTTGTGATCCAGGAGTATCTAGTCTAAAAATTTATGAAATGTGGTCCCTAGAGGAAGAGTGAAGGTTGGAGCCTTCAATAGGCCAATGCCTACGTACTGGTAAACATATCGGATAGTACAAGAGCTAGGGGGTTGTAGCTCCCTTCCAATAGTAGCTGGAGAATGAGAGAAGGTTGTAGCCTTCTGCAAGTGGGTGCCTGCATACTGGTATGAGTCTGCGCCAGTACAAGATTGTAAACATGTTTTTCTTATATTAAAGGAAGACGAAAGCAGGTGGTTTTTGTCCCGCATTGGGTTTCCACCTTACATCATGGTGTTCATGTGTGTTTTTTATGTGTGATGATCTGTTCTATTTTACTACACCTGTTTACTATTTATATGGTTAATGAAGTTCTAATGCACTAATTAAAGATCAACATATGATGGATTAACTGAATCATAAGTTTACTGGATATATGCTAGTTGCATTAAACACAATTGTGTGTACATGTAGGTTCCCTTAACTGAAGTAGCGTATATGTTTCAAAGTATGAAATGAAAAAGTTATCTTAATTTGCTAATACTGATTCCCCCCCCCCCCCCCTCTCAGTATTATTTTCAACAATTGGTATCAGAACAAGTCCTTTGGTAGGAGCTTGATCGCTTGAAGGAGATCCGTATAACAATGGGAAAGAAAGCGTGTCAGAAGAAGAAGATAACTCAAAGGAATAATGACAACTTGGCATTAGGTGGAAGTAAGTATTCAGATCTTGAATCACCTCAGATTGAAGATGAACAAGCAAATGTAGCATCATATCAACAAGATCTATGTAACAAAAGAGGGAGTGCGCTACAAGAAGAAGTTTCCAGATTAAAAGCTTAGCTGGAGTGTGCCTTCAAAGTATGTCAAATGCTGCAAGATGAAGTGATATCATTGAAAAATAAGCAGAATGAAGAATTACCTCAAGTAGATAAAGAACAAGAAAATGAGATTGTCAAATTAAGGCAACAAGTGGAAGAAGGAGGAAAGGCTGTAGAAATTTTGAAGAAACAACATCTGGAAGAGGAAGAGAAACATCAAATTGAGGTAAATATCTTAAAAGGTAAATTAGAAGAAAAGGATAAACTGTTACTATTTCAAGACAGTACTAAGATTTTGGATGATATTCTTAGTAGTCAAAGATCCCCTTCTATCAAAATTGGTCTTGGTTTTTATGAATCTGTTGAAGGAGAATGTAGCTCTCAGGGTGAGGCAACGAACTCTAATGCAAAACTTGAAATGCTCAACAAGGAGATAAGAGGTCAACCACATCAACAACCAAGGAAATAAATCCATCAAAGAAAATCCTTTACTCCTAATTATGGAAGTGATAGATGGTTATTTCCTCCAATGAATAATGTTGCATGTTTTATATTTCATAATCTTGGACATGTTGCAGTGAGATGCAGAAGTAGAATGATGCAAGACCATCACACAAAAAGATCATCACGTTCCAGGTACTTTAAGGGATAATGTTTTGTTTGCAATATGTTTGGTCACAAAGCCATTGACTGCTACCAAAGGAATATGAAACATGTAAGATGTTATGCATGTAACAAGTTTGGACATATAGCAAAGGAATGCAGGATAAAAGTATGGGAACCATACCAAAAGGAGAAAACATCATCACAGTCGAAGATATGGAAGAAGAAGGAAGTACAGTCAGAAAGATGTGGCATAGCAGAGTATACAGACATGACAGACTCAGAGGGAACTAAAAGTGTGAAACTTCAGTACTCTAAATCTCATATGCAGGTTTCATGAAGACAAGTTGCATGTATACACGAGTTAGGCGTTGCACAACCACGTATATGGTGTTCTAAAGAAAAGCAGTGATACAGAAGTCTGATTTGGTTCTTATCCGCTCTGTTTGATGATGGTATGGCACAGGTTCAAGGGGAGCACATGTTTCGAATAATGCATTGTTGGCATTATGGTTAGAAGTATTTGGTGATGATGCTTATGTGATACTCTTGCTACTTATTATTGGTTGGTCAAAAGAATGGTATTGCAGGTTATAGGTCTGGATGCTGCTGACAGATGCTTATGGTGCAGATCATATATGGTGTATGATAGTTGTTGATGACTATCATGGTCTTGTTTATATTGCTGATCTTTGTTATAAAAGTCATGTATATCTTTTGATGTAAAGGTCATGCAAAGACATAGTTTGTACCCTCACTATGCATGGGAGGATGATGTAATAATGTATATTTTAGTGATGTATAAACACTTGGTATATCCCCACTTGGTTGGGTGGATGAGTCAAAAATGTTGTATCCCCACTTGGTTGGGAGATTGATGTATGTATGAGTCATTGGTGATAGGAAGGTCATACTCACTTAGTTGAGTTGTAGAGTCATGTTATTCTTTTGAAAAATATTTTTGCACACTCTACATGTGCTCGGGGGGAGCATGGACAAATTGGTACATCTTGGCATGTAAAAAGGGGGAGTTCAATCAGAGATTTCAGCATGTACTCAGGGGGAGTATGGACAACATAATTTATGTCAAGGGAGAGAATATCATGGTCCACCCTTTGCCCTTGATGTCAAAGGGGGAGAGTGACTTGGAGTGGTTGTTGCCATCAAATCCAAAGGGGGGTATTGTTGGCATTATGATATAGGTATGATATAGGTGTTGTCCTTGATGGCAACTCACTCAGATGACAAATCATAGTGCAGTAGGTCAAGAGCAAAGAATTAATTATCAAAGAGAGGTATACACAGGTTCACCTTGACAAAGCATCGTATACACGTGGGTTAGCAGACCAAAAGAAGCGTATAACATACACACGCACTTTCACAGAAGAAAAGGCATGTACATGTTGGAAAACTAAGTTTTGGTCCATGGTATTTGGTCCATGGTATTTTGATCCATGGTATTGGTCTATGATATTTGGTCCGAGGTATTGACCCCAGGTATTGGGTCCAAGGTATTGGTCCTACGTAGTTTTGGACCATGGTATTGAGAGAGGCCTAAACCTATAGAAGGAGGAGACGATCATTAGGCCAAGGTGAGAAAGATGTGCAAGGATTGAATATCTGATGAAGTATGAGATCCAGTATGCTGGTTATGGGTTTGTGATGCTTTACTTGATCTAAACCAAGGATGCACCCATGTGGATGATGATGAATGACGGATCGGGATCTTAAGGCTTGGAATGTTTTATCATTATGTGGTCTAATCATGGATAGACTAGATCTGAATTATTGACGCATGTTTATTTTATAAATGTTATGATATGGGTATGATTGATGTCTGGAATAGCTGCAAAGTTATAAGTTAGTATTTGCAGATCTGTACATAGGTTCGCTTTGGTAAAAGCACGTATACATGCTGTTTGGGTTCATCAGAGTAGCGTATACATAATAAAATTTGATATCTGAATTTGCAGATGGTTCTGATGGTTGTTGCAGAGTTCTGTGTTCTACTGTGTGTTTTGGTGACTGTGTTTTGATGACAGGGTTTCAATGATTTAGTGTTGGCTGATTCATATATTCATGGTGCAGGTGCAGTTAATGGTTGTATTGCAATGGTGATTGATTTTGAGCTTCAATGTTGTTGATGGGTCTAGTATGAAAATTGGATGAAATGTGGCCTTCAGATTATCGTGTTGTGATCTAGGAGTATCCAGTCTGAAAATTTATGAAACATGGTCCTTGGAGGAAGAGCGAAGGTTGGAGCCTTCAATAGGCCGGCACCTACATATTGGTAAACATATCGGCTAGTTCAAGAGCCAGGGGATTGTAGCTCCCTTCCAGTAGTAGCTGGATAATGAGAGAAGGTTGTAGCCTTCTGCGGGTGGGTGCCTACGTAGTGGTATGAGTCTGCTCCAGTACAAGATTGTAAACATGTTTTTCTTATATTAAAGGAAGACGGCAACAGGTGGTTTTTGTCCCGCATTGGGTTTCCCCCTTACATCATGGTGTTCATGTGTGTTTCTTATGTGTGATGATCTGTTCTGTTTTACTGCACCTATTTACTGTTTATATTGTTAGTGAAGTTCTGATGCACTAATTAAAGGTCAACATATGATGGATTGACTAAATCATAAGTTTACTAAATATACGCTAGTTGCACTAAACACAGTTGTGTGTACACGTGGGTTCCCTTAACTGAAGTATCATATATGAATCAGAGTATGAAATGAAAAGTTATATTGATTTGCTAATACTGATTCACCCCCCCTCTCAGTATTATTTCCAACACATATGGCTAGGGATTGTGAAGTTTTTGACAGGTACAATCATTATCTGGAAAACCATAGAAGAAAGTTTGCAGGATCATGAGATAGGTTCCACGATGATTTTGTTAGAAGAGAATATGTGCTAGATGGGACAAATATTGAATGTTTTAAATGCCATAACTATGGCCATAGCACTCGTGGTTGAAGATATCAGATGGAATCACCTATGGACAACATTGAATGCTTCCAGTTTCATAACTATGGGCACATGGCTAGAGATTGCAATAATAAGAAGGTCTAGAAAATGAAATAGGTACAGGAAGACAAAGCAGATAACAAGGTTTTAGTAGTTATGCTTTCAGGATTTGTAAAAGAAAAAGGTCATGAGGAATTAGCAATTTCTTCAGATAATGACTCAAGTCAATATGTCCCGTTATGTGACTCACTATTTTGAACAATCTGGCTGGTTGACTCCTTAATGTTTGTACAAGAGGAGTCTATGCAGCAATATATGGCACAAGTCTATGATTGACAGGAAGGTATTTTGAACAATATGGTAGTTTCATTAAAGGCTTAGGGGGAGAAAAATAGTTGAAGGATTACAGGTTACCAGGAACAAGACAAGACTAGTTTGCAAAGGATATGCACAAGTGGAAGGAATTGATTTCGACGAAACATTTGCACCATTTGCGAGAATGGAAGCCATCCAGATATTTCTCACTCATGCATGTTCAATAAAGATAAAATTCTACCAAATTTATGTTAAGTTAGCATTTTTGAATGGAGAATTAGAAGAAGAAGTTTACATCGAACAAGCTAAAGGTTTTCTACTATCAGAAAAAGAAGACTATGCTTGCAGGTTAAAGAAGGCTCTATATGGTCTCAAGAAGGCTCCCACAACATGTCATGCTTGTCTTGACGGATATCTACATCAACAAGGGTTCAAGAAAGGTATTGCTGATAGCAATCTTTACGTACAAATAGATAAATATAATTTAACAATCGTTGAGGTATATGTGGATGATATAATCTTTGATAGCAATGATGATCAACTAAGTAAGAACTTTGCTACAAAGATGAAAAGTGAGTTCGAGATGTGTTTACTTGGTGAGTTGACATACTTCTTAGGGCTTCAAATATCTCAACAAGAGAAATTAATATTTATATGTCAAGCCAAGTACATCAAGGAAATGCTCAAGAAATTCAAAATGGAAGATTGCAAACCCGTCCTTACTCCGATGGTAACAGGTTGCAAATTGAGCATAGAAAATGCAATTAAGGATGTGTCAGAGGTTCTACAGATATATGATTGGTAGTATTCTATATGTAACAACCTCCTAGCCAGATGTTATGCACGCAGTTCGATAAGTAGCAAGATTCCAAGAAGCACCAAAAGAATCACATATTATTTCCGTCAAAAGAATTCTTTGATATCTAAATGGCACAACGGAATATGGCTTGTGGTATCCCAAGGGCAAAAATCTCATTATTCAAGCCTTTACAGATGTAGATTGGGTAGGAAGTGTTGATGATCGTAAGAGTACTAGTGGAGCAGCATTCTATCTAGGTGGTTATCTCGTATCATGGTTGAGCAAAAAGCAAACCTCAATCTTGTTATCCACAATAGAAGTAGAATATATTGCGGCAACAACTTGTTGTACTCAAGTTCTCTGGATGTAGAAAACTTTTCAAGATCTTCAGGTCAAGTTTGATGAGCCTATTCCCATATTTTTCGGTTAACACCAGTGCCATCAGTATCTCCAAGAATCCTATAACACATATTTCATTAAATTTGGAAGTATTCTATTACAAGGCCTCCAACAACATTCATTTTTTTGTAAATTTCCATATTAACTTGATTCAACATTAAAATAATTTGCAAAACCAATTAGAGATCATGAATAGGTCAAACATGGGGTTGTTATGTATAATAGTATCAATACACAATAGGAGTACGAAATCCAACTCTTAGAAGAAATTGATTTAAGTTAAATCATATTAGTATGTCAAACATCCAATCAAGATATTATAGTTATGGATAACATGCCAGATTTATCGATGTTTAAATTTTATGTCTCGCAACTCTAACCCCCTTTCCCCCAACCTACAAGGGATTTGTTGATTGAATGATGGTGATGTGAGGATGTTATTGTAAATGACAAGGATAGGGGTCCCTTGCATTGCATTGAAACTAGTCTATTAAAACCTTAGTAAAATGTTCTTGTGCTCAATTTCCTACGGCCCCTTTGTGCCTTTATGAAGCACTAATGAGGGGGTCATCATTCATCTTCATAGAATGCAGACATCTACTATAAAGGTTATACATTGTTGATCTACGTATTTCAAGAAGGTTAGGCACCATTGGTTTATCTCCACTCAAATCCAAGTACATCAAATGAGAGTTCTTAAATTGGTATTCAAGTCATTCCATTATGATGGACAATGTCACAAAATGAAGTAAACAAGAAACTTTAGTGGTGAATTCTTGTAAGTAGTGGAGGCAGTGGTTTTCAAATATTAGCATAATTGATGGTCGTGTGGATATTGATCTCTCCTTGTAAACATTGTCAAAACCAATAATACTCTCGATGTAAATTTAGTGTCAAACAATAGTATGGAAAACCATGATTGACCATTTACTTTCACTAAGAAGAGAAAATGATAAGCATTTTTAATGGGGAAGAAATAAATGTGAAATGTAACTCATGTATTTTAGTTGAAATTTATATAAGTCCCCGTGTTCTTTAATTATTA
>APFE031226362.1:0-21383 GCA_000404065.3 Pinus taeda
TATATATACATATACTTCTGATTATTGCACTATTAAATGAATGAGATACTGGATTGTTGTTGGTTAAAAGGTAACTTTGTCGAGGCTATGAACACTTGATTGTAGCAGTGGTTCTACCTGTGATGAACGAGTACATTATAAGTTCAGACGTAAAAGACCCCTTTATTTTTATAACTGATTAATGATTAATACAAGTAAATAAGAGTTTTAAATTCACAAAATGTTTTTATCAGAAATTGCAATTTAATGAGTTTTATAGTCCAAGTAACTGTATTTATCTGAATGTTTCGAAAAGTAGTTTCCACTTCTTAGATTATTTTTATTGAATTTTTGGAAAATTTCATTTATCAAAGATAAATAGTTCTTCTAGTGAATCGTCAATTTTTGTACTGTTTAACAACCCCAATTTAAATATATTATAATTTTTCTATGAAACTTATTATATTAAAATAGGGACCCTTCAATTTTAGAAAAGTCTTTGATTATACAAAAAACCAAATTAAATAGCCCCCGAGACACAAACTATACTCAAGCTTAAGTATTAAACATTATGGGTTATTTTATTAAAAAACAAAATAAAATAGAATTTTTAAGATTCCCGAAGGTTGAAGTCTTTACAAACTCCAACAATCCACCATACCCGCATCGCATATCCCATAATAAATCAACATAATAAAAAATTCCATGGTAATACCCACAACTCATTCCCCATTGTGATATGTGATTTTAAACTAGACCCAATGGTGGAATTAATATAATTCTAGAAATCCCCTCGTCTATAGATCGCAATAACCACAGACTCAAGTCTCAGCGTTAAACCGATAGCAATTGCGATAGCTCAGACCTGACGAGGTCATACACTCCATTTAATAAGCCCTCACATCTACGCAAATCACAAAAGTTCCAAAGGCTTGAACCCGCTCCAAACTACCGATTGTGATATGCGATATAAGCCTCGAATCCGATCGGATTATACACTCCAATCCATAAATCCCAGCATTCATGGCTATCACAAATTCTAAAAAACATGTCGCCCATTCCAAAAGCCATTGCCAAATGTGATTGTTATGTAAAGCCCGAACTCGATGGAAAAATACATGCCAACCCATAAAATCCCGTGTTCGTGGGCTATCACAAAAAGTTTCAAAGTCCATACCCTGCTCCTTTTCCTGATTGCAATATGCTATAAGGCCTGGACTTATCGAGATTATTCACTGCAATTTATATTAATACCACATCTGGGGCTTATATCACAATCACAAAGTTCTAAAAATCATGCCTCATGTTAATGTCGATTGCGATATGATCCTGATTGCCAATTACGATATGACGTTAGCAGTGACGTCAGTTCCACATCATCTGCCATGTTATCTGTCACGTCACCTGCCACATCATAGTGATGTCATCTCGCATATTGTAAATCACAAGTCTTTCGTCCACCTCTTATAGTCTGCAACTTTGATTTGTGATTGCGATAATCCTGTGTATTGTGATATGCGATAAAGCCTCGGACTCGTTAGAATTATACACTGAAATTCATTTAATCCCCGCGTCTGCGACTATCACGGATAACAAAGCATCATTGCTTCCTCCCTCTTCTGCCCATTTCGATTGCTATTGCGATGTGATTTAAGAATTCCCCCTTTAAATTTTATTTGGAATACTCTCGGCCTAGTCCGATTGTGATTTTTTTTTAGTTTTGGCCCTCATTATATTTCGATTGCAATTATTTTATGATCTGCCCCAAACTCTGTTTCCGATTGCAAAAAGCCGTAAAATCCACCTCTTCACTCTGAATATCTCTCCATGATCTCTTTGTCAAGATTTATTACGCGCTACGTTTTTTCTCAATTTCCTACAAAATAGGATTTGTTTCAAATAAAATTCGCTTATCATCTCATTTGATTTTATCTTATCGATCCTGTTTTCCTTGTTCATGTTCATGATAGAGGAAGACAACTGTGCTGATAAGTGGCATATCAGTTCAAATAGATAGACAAACATCCAGAGAATTCAATGGAACAAATGAAGCTGATGAAGACAATAAATCACTTTCGGAAAATTCTACCAAAATATTGTTTTCCTTTAAAACATTGTTGAAGGGATCTGTTTAAATGCCCTCAACGCTTTGGACAATATATTGAAGTTGTTTTCTGTTATTTAAGCTTACTTGTTTTAAAAAATAGAGGTCCAGAATGCACAAGAGAAAGCCTTGGAGGCTTGCACTATTGTACCTCTTAGTCTTTTTAATAGAATGATAGGTCTTCAATCAAAGGGAGAAGCTTATAATAATGTAGCTGTAGATTATATCTGTTGGTGGAGAATCTCTTGTTTATCATCCACTACTTTTGAAAGAAGGAGACATTTTCTGCAAGAACAGATTGATTACAAACTCCAAAGGATTGTGCACTACTATCATTCTGTGAGAATATGGAATTTGAATTCATTTATTAATAAATGATCATTTCAGTTAATGATGTTTAACACTATCGTTTATAGGATTTAACTGAAATAAATTCTTATTTCAATCTTTCAATTTATATTTTGAATGTATGAGTTAATAATTGGATTCATGCACTATTGTGTAATCTTGAGTGTTAATTCATTTAAAAGTCTAATTAGACTATTCTACGGGCTTAATTTTATATATAATATGAGAGTTGAAATTTGCATAGGAATAGACAATTATAATTTTAGATCGTCAATCTATCTTCCGATTTATGATAATAATTTTTTGCTTGCATACATGATGTCTTATTTGAACTAATTCAGTAATTCATCATAAATATTTGTAGTTCTTAGGCATATGATAAATAAGGAATTGGATATACTTTCAATAGGCACTTATGTAACTATTTACTAAGTGTTTATTATTAGTATTTATGCTAATGAGGAATCAGATCTTGTGAGCTATCTCCTTGATCTAATTCCTCCATCTTAATTCTAATCCTTTAAAAGCTTATTTTCCCATTAAGTTAAGTTGGCTCTTGATTGAAAGAAGAGTTACGTATTTAAAACCAACGAGTATGGTTCATATATTTGACCAGGGAACTGCTATATTGAACTGGTAAACTAGAATGGCTAACGAGTATATTTGATTGGGAAACGGCTAACGAGATTGGACCAAGGTATATGGCTAGGAGAACATAATTGGTTAAATAGTTACTAATTCAGTTAAATGCCTATTACCATATTTAAATATAAATTAATTAATGGGAATTAATTAGTTATTGAAATGACCTATATTTAAGTAATATAAATAAATCTTTAGTTAGTTAGTTTATTATCAAATATAAACTAGGTAATGTATTTATTCAATATGAACTAAAAATATTAAAATTATATATATATAATATATAATTATATATATAAAAATTAAATTACATAACTAAATAATTTAGTAACAATAGCAAGTTAGTTTTACTTATATTAAATTAAAAGGGGTAAGATTAAATTAGCATATAATTAAATAGTTAATGGAAAGTTAGTTTAATATCTATATAAATAAAGTAACATAAAAAGGGTTGACATTAAATTTATATAAAAGCTATATAATCAAATATTTAGTATTATATTAAAATCATATAATTAAACATTTAGTTAATTAATTGTAAGTTAGTTTTTATTCATATTTAATCAAAGGGGTTAATATTAAATCTATATATAATAAAAAATCTAATTGTAAGTCAATATTGTTAAAGTTATTACCATAACAATTAAATGTTGTTAAATCTATTAATCGGTCTTATTAATAAATCTATTAAAATAAATATAAACTTAAGGCTTATCTACTTAAATATATTAATAAAATACAATAAGAATAATTCTTAAAATGATAACTCAATAAGTTAGTGGAATAAGGGACGAAGGATAAAAATTAATTAAATCAATGGGTAGAAAGTAAGAAGATTGTTTTAAAGTAGGTTAGTTAATAGTTCTCATCTTAAAAAACCTTCATCAATAATTAGGTAAAGAAAGTATTTATAAAATGATTTTTATTTCTCAAGCAAACAATAACACTGAGCAACGTTGGCAATAACACGAGCCTCCTAAATTCAATAATTTAAATAGGGGTTTTTTTTTTGTTAACTAAAAATGTTTTTTTTTTAATGTTTTGTTTATTATTTTCCTTACCCTCCATCCTAAATATGTTTAGTATAGATTTCATAAATTTTAAAAATATATTTAAATGGAACATTTTTTATATCTATTTATCCAAAAACATTTTTATATTTTCTTTATTATTTTTTTTACTCTCAAAAATATGTTTTCCTTATTATTTCCTCGACCTCCATCTCCCAAATAATGAAGAAAATATGAAAATGTTTTTATGTTTTCTCTATTGTTTCCCCTGGAGACGTTAAGAAATAATAGAGAAACATAAAAATCCTTTTATGTTTTTCTCTATTATTTCCCTCGCCCCTTACTCTCAAAGTGGATATAAAAAATAATAACTTTATATTATAAGACACTTAAATAACATATTTCACTCCACCCCACTCTACCTTTATATTTTACCCAACATTTCCTCTCACCCACACCTTTGTATATATGTTATACGCAATATTTTCCTCCACCCCCAGAAGTTAAATTTTATTTTTGTTAATTTCTTCACACTTAACTAAATCCATACATACATGAGGGTGGAGGATGAGATAAATTATAGAGAAAACATAAAATTATTTTTAAGTTTGAGGGTGACAAGTGGGGGAAATAATACAGAAAACATAAAAATGATTTTATGTTTTCTTAAATATTTGTCCCCACCCTCCATCCTTAAAATTAAAAACATTTTTATGTTTTCTCTATTATTTCCTCCACAACCACCCTTAAACTTTCTTTTTATATTTCCTGTATTTTTCTCTCCACCTGCTACTCTCAAACTTCAATATATTTGTGTCTACAATTTTACATTTAGAAATATCCTTCTTATATTTTTTTGTATTATTCCCCTCATCCCCCATCCCCATCCCCAAACTTCAAAAGGTTTGTGTATCTTTTTACATTTAGTAATCTTATTTTTATGTTTTTTTTTATTATTTTCCCTATTTCGCAATTTCAGGAAGGTTTGTGTATTTTTTCGTAGATAGTAATATTACGGTTTTATAAATATATTTTAAATATTTCACAATTATAATTTTAAATAGAAATTTATGTTCTTTTTATGGGATGTGTTAAATATACTTTCATTTGAGCTCATTAATAGTCACTATAATGGTCAAATTGAACATTAATAAGATTTTGATATCCAATTTTGAAATTGGTGAGCTATTCATAAAAGATCATAGTTGTTGAAAAATATGAAATTATATTATGAAAAAGATGTCATTTTTTTATTGTAACAATTATTAATTTATGAAATACCTCGATGGGGTGGGTGAGTAGGTGGTATGGGACCTAGCTTGTGGAAGGTGAAATGATTTCGAATGACACATGCTCCTCGACATGATGACAACCAAGCAAAGTGATAGAGGTCGCCTATAAGAATTGAGAAGGTATCGATTTACTACATATTCAAAACGAACAATGTTCTAAGCAACATTTGGTGTCTTGGTATGGGTGGGAGGGTGAGCAGAATCAACTTGATTCAGTGTGCACAAGCCTATTACCTATGCATGCCCATTGGTCTAGGTGGCTTGAATTTGAACTGCTCTTGTTGTTCGAGGTATGTGTATAGGGGGTATACAATTCGGTGACTTGTAGGATGGTGTGGGGTATAGGAGAGAGGAGTTGGGGTTGTTCATAGAACAAACTCACAATGCTAAATGCAACACTTGTAATGCTAATTTGAGTGACATTGCTCAGCCCTAGTTGTAGTTCCCAAGCCAATTCCAGAATTTTGGTAAGTGGAGGTTTTTCCTTTAGTCTTAATTACCAACTTTCTTATGATTTTGGTTAATGTGTGGTGGTCTTTGTCTTGTTTCGATATTGGGAAGGTGTCGCTCTGAATCATAATTTGGTACTGGGCATCTAGAGAGGTGGTATTGTGTGGACCTATTACATAAGAGGCACTATAAGGGACCTTTTTTATAAGGGTGGGAGTAATTTGGGTCATAGTTGGTGTGCTACTAGTGCCTGCGGCTGTTGTGGGTATGGGGTGAGCGCACTCCCTCTTGAGGGTCGAACGAGTCTAAAGTGAGGTCATGGTTTAGGCACTCCCTCCATTATGAAGAACTAGTGATGTTTTAGTTAGGAGGGTATGACTCGCCAACGAGGGTGTGCTAGGCATGGAGTTGAGCCTAGGGGCTAGTCAGGGGAGTGGGCAGTTTTCATAGAGGAAATGAACGAGGATGTGGAGGAGGTTCTAGCCATGGAAGGGGAAGAGGCATATGTTTTTTACCTGTCATTAGGTTGGGTGGAGTAGTTGCCATCGTTGGCTTCCATTGCAGAGCAGTTCCTTGACATTCAAGCCATCTTGGAGGTCATCCATCAGTAATGATATGATGACATAAATGATACCATAGTGTACATCAATGAAATCCAATTTAGCAAGGGGGATATTGTTGACAGACTTATCTATGTGTGCGGAAGTCAATGCCGCACTGATGAACAACTGGATGAGATAGAAACGAGACTTGCCCACATTGACTTCCATGTTCATAAAGGTCATGACCCTCCAAGGGCCCCGAGTCGTGGTCATGAACCAATTCATCCTGCTTGACATGTCATCTACTATTTTTTTTTGGTTTTGTGAGTGTTTTGGGCTATCTCTCTAGTTTTTGTTTGGAACAACTACAAGAAATGGTATTTTCTTCTCTATTTTTTCATTGATCTCCTCACTAACAAATCTAGTTAAAGTGAAGCCGAGAGAGCATAAGACATGGATTAAACGATGTACCTTTATGAAATATTAATGAAAATTATTTGATCACATTTTTATCGACAAAAAAAACAAAATTATCTTCATGGCCATGGGTCTTACATATTTTTCATCAAATCCTAAGCCTACATCTTTTCCATCAAATCCTAAAACTTCATACTATTCCAATTGTATAATGGAAATGGGAGGTCATTTCCATAGACTTCATTATATTTCTTTCAAGGACATCGAGGCAACATGATTCTATCATAGTTTTGGTTGATAGGTTGAGAAAGGTAGCTCACTTCATTTCAATGAAGACTACTTATTCAGCTAGTGAGGTGGCACAAGTATTCATCAGGGAGATCCTTAGATTGCATGGTGTTCCAAAGAAGATTGTGTCAAGAAGGGATGATAAGTTCACTTCCAAGTTTTGGAAGGAGCCATTTGCAAGTTTGGGGACAGAGCTGGCCTTCAGTGCAACTTAAATCCGTAGATCAATAGACAGATGTAGAGGGTCAACAAGGTTTTGGAGGATATGTTGAGGATGTATGTGATGCATCAACATAGGAGATGGGAGGAGTACCTTCCATTGGTTGAGTTTTCTTACAACAATGGTTACCAGGAGTCACTGAGGATGAGTTTGTTTGAAGAACTGTATGGGCGGAGTTGTAATACTCCCATCAGTTGCAGTGATCAAGTGAAAAGGGTACTTATTGGACCAGACATGTTGGTAGACATGGAACAAGAAATGAAAGCTATAAAGAAGAATCTAAATGCAACACAATACAGGCATAAAAATTATGTAGACCGACATAGGGCATTTAAGGAGTTTCAAGTTTGGGAGCATGTGTATTTTCAGATCAAGCCCAAGAAGATCCCCTTGAGGATTGGATCATGTGCCAAGTTGGCACCTCAATATTGTGGACCTTTCGATATCCTTGAAAGGATTAGACTAGTGGCCTACAGACTTGCACTGCCTTTGACAGTGGAATTCCATGATTTTTTCCATGTTTCATTGCTTAAAAGATATGTAAAGGATGTTGATCATGTTATTGATTACTTTTTGTTGTAGGTGGATCCAGAAGGAGTATTCTAGCCAAAACCTCAGTGCATATTGTAGCGGAAACAACTCATGCTACGGAATAGAGCAATCGAGCAAGTTAAAGTGTAGTGGAAGCACTTTGGGCTCGATGAAGCTACATGGTAAATGGATGGTCAGATGTGGGATATGTTTCCTTCATTTTTTTCTAGTTGAGGCAAAGAAGTTTTGGTATATGTAAATATTCATGTATGGATGTTATTGTAAATATCGCAATGAGTTGTGTTATAAAGCTCCAATAAGCGGTATGGTTGTCATGTTGTCATGTTTTTCATGATGGTTTTGATTTTGAGCAGGTTGTTTATTGTAAATATTGCAATGAGTTGGGTTATAAAGCTCCATGTGTAGTATGTTTTGGTTTTCAACGGTTTTGCTAGTTGTAGGTATCATAGAACACCGAGGATGGTGTTCTCCTAAGGGGGATGTTTTTGTAACAACCTTGATTTAAAATTTCACGTAATAAAGTTAACAAAGTAAAAACAAGACCAAGTTAATGGGACACTTATTCCAAGTTGAATGTTTGGCAAAATATCCTAGTGGGCATCACTTGTTGTATTTGTGGCTAAGGGGAAATTTGCAAAGACAATGATAAAGTCTTTGAAAAGGAAAATAGGCATGAATTGGTATTTTTATTTGTGAAATAATGGAAAATATGAGAAAAGGGAGATGAAAGGTCAGGTGAAAGGTCACAGGTTGCATGTGAGGAGAAAATTGAAGGAAAATAAAGGAAAAATGAAGAAATTAGAGCCATAAATTATAAAAGGAATTAGAGCATCAATTTGTATCCTTTTGTCAATTCAGTTTTGGATTTAGTCTGAGAGAGGAGAAGAGCACCAAGAGGAGAAGGAAACCAAGCAAGCAAAGAAAGGATAAGGAAAGTAGAGGGAGGACAAGGAAAGCAAAGGTCAAGAAAGGAAAGGTTGGATCAGGAAACTTCAGTAAGAATATTTGCAGGTAATAGATTACATGTATGGTTTCCTAGATGCTTTTGGCATGCTTGGCATATACATGTGTATTTTGGTTTCTTACTGTTTGTAGCATGGATTTTTCTAGGTTTTGATAGTGGTTTCAGCCTTACCTTTCCATTTTTTGATAGTGATGGTGTGATGGGATTCTTTCTTGGTTGAGCTTTTGATTGCCAGAAGGTTTTAGATCTGGGTGAGGTGGTCTCAGGAAAATCCCAAGGGTTGGGGGTGGAGATGATTTTCTACTGAAATACCTCAACATGTGGGTGGAGAAAGGAAAATTCCTCAAGGGATGGTGAAGAAATTCTGAGGCATCCAAGCTCAGTTTCATTTTGTGATCTCGGGACCGGTTTAGGTGAGATAACAATATGGTGAAGTTGGAGGTGGTTTAAACTCTAGATTTCCTTGGTTGTTTATGAATGGTTTTATCCCATGATATCCCACATTCATGCTTTGAATGTGGCATGAGGGTGATTTACTGAAAGAAATATTTGGTTGAGCCCAATCTATGGTCGGATGGTATGAGGAAGTCCTTGACATGGTTGGATTTTGCAAATGGTTAATAAGAGTTAAGTTCCTCTTACTTTTGATGAGTAAATGTACTTGTTATGATGTGGCTTTAATGGCTATTCTCTCATTTTTATTTATTTGTTTATATGTTGGTTATATGCATAGTTAATTAACATATCTAAGTATGGATGTTTACACATTTCTATTAATGAATGCTTGGATAATGAATGCAAAAACTAATTGGTGTTATGACAACTATTGTGAAAAGGCATATACCCTTCTTGTTAAATCTCATATAAGTTTTCATATCATTATGTTCATATTTGCATTCATGACTTGTAGGATTCATGTTGACCATGTGTTTGATGAAATGTCAGTCCCGGTTGGGAGGGGTCAAGCCAATTCCTGGTTCAAGATTTGGTTTATAAGATTTCTTTTCTAAGTTTTTTTCTATCTCTAGAGGTTTCACTGAGTTTTGGGTAGAGGCCCAAGTCATGGTCCTAAAAAAGTGGCTCGGAATTTGTGTCACTTGTATACAATTGACTGGAAAAGTCAACAACCACATGGAGGCATACTTATCAATGCAACTAGAGGGTTACAATCATTTTCATGCCTTGGAAAGGGATCAACTAAGCTCTAGGTTAGTGAAAATGAGATTTATCTCAGGGGTTGGACACTTGGAGGGGTTTGGTTTCTCCTGAAGGTCCTATAACACCTGAGGGAAGTCAATAAGGTCTTAAGTTTTAGAATCCAATTCGTTAAGGTCATATAGGAAGTTGAATCTTATCATAGTGACCCTCAACTCATGTTTACCCTGGGAAATCCAGTGAAAGCAGGTAAATGTGGGAGGATACGATTACAATGATCTATCATGTAGTCTATAATGACCATATACCACTTAAGTGAGGGTTCTCAAGTATTTATTAGGTAGATCTATCATTGTCCATGTTGAACATTCTTTGGCTTCCAAAACAAACTTCCCCATTTTATGGTTTTGAAAATAATTTTAGAGAAATGGATCATTTGGTTATGAATACAACCTTCCTCAGATGAGATGGCCTTAAAAGGATAATCAAGAAAAACAGAAGTGATCTTTCAAACACTAAATTTTTGATTCATTTTCAAATTTTCTGTATTCAATTCTTCATTTGAGATGGAGAGTTCCTCATATAGGCATGATGCTAGATTTGTTGTACATATATTGTGTTAAAACTAAATCCCATGCACATATCTGAGTACATTGGGCATTGATAATATGCTTATGATGATACATGTGTCCTTTTAACGCGTTTCAAAGATTTGATGATTGAGATATTTTCTGAAAGGTATTCCTCTAGACCCCTCAAATCATGATATATTAACATAAGAAAAATTCTATAGTAACAAGGGTTCTCTATGAGAAGTTCATTCTATTGTATCCATGATAAGTCATAAATACTTTCAACACTAGGGCATCCCTCCACCATTATCCATCAACTAAGAACAACATGCTGATGACAAGTAACCATTGATACAATACGCCTTAGGCATATCTATTGTGTAAAAGGGTTATCCTTGTGTAACAAAACAATACCATTAAAGTTCATATTATTCAACTTCATCTCTATTAGACTTACAAACTGATACAATATTCTAGCAAAAGATGCAAATAAAAAGAGGACAAGCCATAAATTTGTACCATCAACCAATTGCCAAGATGCAAACTGTTCCTTCACCTGAATTTTGACCAATTGGTATGATTCTACTTACAAATAGATAGTTGATGAATAATACACATTGAATATCGTAAGAGGGGCTTATACCATAAAGTTTTCATGCCTTAATTTCACATTTAAGCTCTCTAAAAAAGTAATGGTGGTTGATAACATATTATCATTAGTTGTGATATAAGGAGAGTATATATATATATATATATATATATATATATATGGGTGGATTTCTAACAGTAAACAAAATAATAATGGTAGACTGAAATTTGATTCTTAGAGATTGAACCCTATTTTGTGAAGCAAGCTTACAAAGCGTCCAACAGGGGTCATGGGGTCTATCCACCATCCAAAATGCAGGCCTCTAAATGATAGCCTTGTTTTATGGACTCTTACCTGTTGGAGTCCACATTATTAAGGAATAATGTTCATAACCACAAGTTGGCTGAAGCTATAGATGTGCTTCAGGGATGTATTATTTCCTTGAGGATCTGTTTAACTTCTATGTCTTAAATATGTACCAACTATAATAGTTAATATGCTTGTAATTTCAGAGGCTACAAATGTATATACCTATTCTTTTGGCATAGGTCTGGAATATGTACGGAAAATCTTACATGATGCACACTGATTTTAGACCCAACATACGATTCACAGGGGGTGTGATTTGGGGGCCTAGTTTCACTTGTAGAATGAGAGGTATAGTAGAATCCTTATAGGTCTTCGTATACCACCCGTATTGCACAGGGATCTTTAATTTTGGACCCTTGAATGCATGTATAAATGTAGTTGTATATGGGAGGAATATGCTTGTATGTGAGCCAAACTCACTTTTTTGAATGTCATGCAGGTAACCTACAAGATCATAAGAATTCTATGATCTTTTAAATATCTTTAATAAAAATATAATTTTTATTGAATTTAATTGAATGTGTGTCAAATTTATAAATTTTGAAATAATTTTTATAATACAAATTATTTTTAAATTAAGGAATTTTATTTATTTATTTATTCAAAATTATTTTATTTATTATATTTCAAACTTACTTTTGTGTCGAGGGGCTCTATACAATTCAATATGGGAGATATGTTGTCACTTAAGGTTACATTTAAAAATAATAAAAGAATACTTTAAATTGACAAACTAAGAATAGTAATAACAAAAGAATCTAATGTTAGTCATAATTAAAATACTTCAATTTGCACCAAAATTTTTATATAGAGATATAAAGTAACCAAAAGTAAAAATAAATAAATTACCTTTTAGTATAAGGAAGAGATGTAATCTCTTCACTATTTAATATGGAGATGAGTAAAAGAATTTCATTTATTTTTAGCACAAAGAAGAAATATAATTTCTTCACTGCTTAATATGGAGTTTATAGGGAATAGTATTATTCATATTACATGATGTGTAATTCATTCTACATTAAGTTTGGATATGATATTTAAAACAAAAAAAATATTAATAACAAAAAATATTTTAATGTGAACCATAAGTAAAATATTTCAATGATCATATTATATAAGATAATTTTATATCTACTTTTATAACGAGAAAAATAAAGTAATTTAAATTAATTTTTTCTTATATTTTCACTTTTCAGATGTGTAATTTATTTCAATTTGAATATGGGGTTGATATATAAGATTTTAAAAATATCAATAACAAAGAAAAGTTTAATGTGGGCTATAAATAAAATATTTCAATAGGCAATTTGAGTAAACAAATTTAACATGAAATATACACACACACACACACACACACACACACACATATATATATATAGCGAGAGAGAGAGAGTTCTTATTCCATAAATAATTGCATTCTCATTCAATGCATGGGGGAGATTTGTTATTCTTTCAATGTTTAATATGGATTTGATATGTAATATTTTAGAAAATAATAATAATAAAAATAACTAAATGTATGCATAAGCGAAAAGATATGAAGAGACATGTTTTAAAGTTTAAATATAGAGAACATGAATTATAAATAAAATATTTCAATTTCAAACTACATATATATTATACCAGCCTAGATCCATCTTAATTTCAGAGCTACCAAGCTCCTAAAGCGATCAAATATCTTTTCACTCTAAAAAATGTTTGCATCTGAAGAGATTTGATCTCTCTCAGGGCTTGGTAGATATGAAGTTAAGATGGATCCAGGTTGGTTATAATATAAATAATTTTATCTAAAATATTTTAATATGTTCAATCTAGATGCAAATTTGTGGCGCAAGTGTCCAAGTTGATATGACTGCTTCCTCCCTCATTCCAATTAACAATACCAACACTATGCCCATGAGTGGTGAAATGTTTTCTCTTAAGGCACTTCGTGGTGTAAAGGTCTCCGGTTCAAAACTCCATGGGTAAAATTCCAACCATACTAAGAGCTGGTGTGGCTCATACCGGGTACGATTTTGATAGCTTAGATGCCCTTGGGTTGCCGTTAATCAAGCCACAGATTAAGCATGCCAGTCATAACTCACATAACCTAGCCCAAAAAAAATATATTTTTTTTCTCAATAAAAAACTTTCATTAATTGTTCAAACGAGTACAAAATACATCTTGATAGCTAGCTACTCTTCTCACTTCACTCTGACTAGATTTGTTAGCAAAAAGAGTAGTGCAAAAAAATAAGAAAGATTTCCAGTTGTTACATGAATCCCAAAAACAAAATGACCAAATCATCCAAAACACAAACAAAACCAAAAGAAAACCAACAATTTTCATACCAGGGAGGAGGATTCAGGGTGTGACCACCACTCAGTGCTATACGAGGGCCATGCCCTTGATGAACATAATAGTCAATTTGCACCAATACCATCTCAATCTCATCCATCCATTCACTGTTGTGACGTTGACTACGTCTTACTGAATCTAGACGTTCCAAGATTTCTCCCTAGTTGTACTAGACATCACTGACATAGACTATAATTTCATTTCTATCATTGTATCTTTGTTGGTGCATAACATCATGAGTGGCCTGAATGTCCCTTAACTGGTTATCTATCGAGGCCAAATACCGAGGTTATTCCACATGGCTCAGAGAAGTGGCATGTTCATGGATTATCTCACCCTCTGCATCCGCTCCCCCCAACATCTACTAACTGCACCTATTCTTCCCAGTCCCCATGTTGGCCATGAGGGTTTCCGCCCTACTGAGCACCTCTCTGCTAGTGCAACATAGCTACCATTGAATGGTGGAAGTCTATGCACTAGGGTTTTGAAACATGGAAATGACGCCACCCTGTCCAGGGGTACCAAAACACCACCCTACCTAACTTGACACAACTCTCCAAAAAAATACCTTCTCAAAAAAAAATAGCAAACTCAAGCCCAGAAACAATGAATGGCATAAGAGGCACTCCTTCCCACAGAAAGTAACGAGCCCTGGAGACCTAAGAGAAACATAAGTCTCCACATAGAGAAAAGTTGAATAGGAATGTCATCCCTATGCTGGCCCAAATATCCACCCCACCAATCCCCCTTACTTCCCAACTTCTATCTAAATAAACACTAAATGATTTCCTCTCTTGGTCGAAACAAAATACCCTCACCTTCCCTATTTAGTATTCACATAAGTTCTCCATACAAACTCTTACAATCTAGACTCACCACCAGAAGACCAAGGGGAGGATAACCAATGCCTAATTCTATTGAATTGTCAAACGTTAAGGACACACAATAGAATCAAAATTGAAAGTGAAAGTGATAGAATTAGCTAAGCATCAACTTTGATCCTTTCACAGATGAATGCACCAACACTGTGCCTTGGTCGTGAAGGCCACCACTCATATCCCAAGCCAAATTCGAACACCTTACTACCAGACAAAACCAACCCTTGTTCCCTAAGTAAGCCAAGGTCCCAGATAATGGTTTGGTATTCTATTGCATGCAAAAATGCTTTGTAGAGCTAGATTGTAGATGTAGTTGATTTCCTCCACCTATCCAGACCTCAGCTTGGCCCTCTAAAGAGGCCTCACAAAAGAACCAAGCAAGTAATGTCTTCCAGACACCACGATTTCATCTCTCGATTGATACTTCTGCTAGCAACAACTAACACCAGGAGTATAATAACCCAAACTCTTTCGAGAGACTTCCTATGCTGACCATCATGCTTGTCATACTTTCCACTCAGCACCTCCATCGTTGCTGTGAGTGAGGGCGGATATTGCTCCGAGTTGGCTTGTTTTCCAAATTGGTCTCCCCCAATGGGGTAAATTTTTTAATGTTAAATTAAATTGAATGTATCTAATTAAAATTATTTTATAGTAAATTATTTAAAATTATTTTCATAATATAAATTTTTTTATTAAATTTCAGGTATGTATTTAAAATTATTTTTATAATATAGATATTTTATTAAATAAAATTTGGAATTATTTTTATAATATAGATGTTTTTAGTAAAGGAAACTTCATTTTAATGGAAATATTATTTTACTACCCCAAAAGGTGCAAAGAGAGTTCCATAGGTTTGTTAATTTGGAAAATTTGTATGAGAAACACATTTGTAAACATGTATGCCATATGTTCTACATTTTGAAAGGTAGCAAGGTCAACCTTTGAATATGAAAAGTCATGCAATAGATCTCAGATTTATTTTGTTTCACAGCTTTAATTAAAACTAACTATTACCCACACCCCAATTGAAAACTATAAAAATCATATTTATATTTGTTTTAATGTTTATACAATTTAATTTAAAATAAAGCTATTGTTTGTTGGTGTTATAAATTATTTTATTTTATGTGAAATAGTGTAACCTATTCATTCTCTCTTTTTTTTTTTCATCTTCTAACTTTCATAGTAGAATTTAAGTTTTATATTATAATAAATATAAAAAGTATTTAAAAAAAAATGATTTAAATATCATTTTTCTAGAACTTTTTACCCAACCTTTACCAAGCTCTTTTTTATTATAATAATTAGCTAATTAACATAATTTATAATTTTTATTTAAGTCGAATAGAAATAATATCTTTAAATACTTTCATTGACTAGGCTTTGGTTATTGTTTAAATATGAATTCATATGAATAAAATTTGAATGATAAAGTAACTAAAAAAATATTTTTTTAATTAAATTTGATCAACACATTCAACTCTCCATCCCAGATTATTTCATGCTTCTCGCCATGCTAATAAAGATTGATTCATTGAAACTTTCTATCATAATTTTCAGAGAGCATGTATGGCATGTTAATCCTTTTGAGCATGTACGACATGTTAATCCTTTCTTGCAACAAAGTATTTATCTGGCCAAATATCATAATTATAAAATACAATTAAAAACATGAATGCATAAAGCTAACTACCCTATGTGGTTATACTTAAAAAAAAAGAAAGTAAAAGTGTCTTCTTAAGAAATTATATCATATGGAGATCTATGATAGCTGAGCATGTCATCCAAAGCTTGAGAGCTCTTCATGATCTTGTTCATCCCTTCAACCTTCTTCCTGAGGAGGACAATCTCCTCTTCCAATCTTTCACACTCAGCATTCTTCTTTGCAAGATGTTCCTCAGTTTCTTCCTTGCTTCGGGTAGCTTCAGCTGCTACTATTTTAAAAGAGATTATATCTGACTTCATTTTGGAGAGTTCTTCATTGTTTGCTTGACTGCTCTCCACTTTCTTTTCAGCTTCTTGTGCCTGCTTCTTGGCTTCTTGTAGCTCAGACTTAAGGGAGGATACCTCTACCTTGTACTGTCCAATCTCTTCTACAAGTTTGTTCACTCTCTTGTGCCTTTGTTCAAGTTGACTTGACAAGGCATCTTCCTGTTTCTTTGCTTTATTCAACTGATTTGTCATGGATATGACTTCTTCATGATGCTTCCTTCTGCTTTCATCAAGTTCCTTTAAGCTTGGCAAGCTCTTCATCCCTTTCTTGCACTTGAAGCTTGATGAGGTCAACCTTCTCATTTTCAGCTTCTATGATGGGTTCGGAATTTTCTTCTTGATTCATGGTCATGGTGAGTGCTCCTTTTGCATGAAGCTCATGCAGTCTATCCCATATATCTTTTGCTGATGAATATTTTCCTAGATTCTTCTTTACAGAATCAGGCAGACCATCCAGGATTATCTTTGCTGCTTTTGCATTGTATTCCTTGGATTCTCCATCCATTTTGCTGTCATCAATCACTGACTCCCAAATTTCAATGCCTTCAGACTGTAGGAAAGTCCTCATTATTATTTCCCACATATCAAAGTCCCCATCGAACCTTGGAGCCTCAAATAAAATGTTTTCAAATAGATTGCCTTCTATTTTAACAGAGGAGGGAGACACAACTTTAGGGGATTTGGGCACTTTCTTCTTTGACCTTGCCATTCTTAACTTTTTGTAAAAACCCTGACTGTGTTTTTTTTTAAAAAACACTGACTGTTTTTTTTTAACAGCAACTCAAAAACTTGAGAAATACCTGAATCCCTTTGGCTGAAACTTCACACAGCTGGAGAAGCTTTACTGCTGCTGCAACAAGGGTCTTTCCTTTAGCTTCTTTGACACTTCAAAGAGCATGAACCTGCTCTGTCACCATCAAAGAGCCTGGACTAGCTCTGATACCACTGTTGGGTATTTTTCTGTTTGCAATGGGAAAATACCAAAACCAGAAAATATAAAACACAGAGGCTATGCTCTGTTACCTTTGCTCCAGGATCTTTTTGCACAGAGGACCCTTTTTAAAAAAATAGCTGAGAACAGAGTATTTCTCCACCATAAAAGATTTCCATTCATTAAAATAAAATGACTGATATACATTCATCCTCTTTGCTGTGAGGGATTTACCAAAAACAACATTAAACCATAACTCTGTTTTCACCTGAGAATTTACTGAGACATATTCATCCTCTTTTACTCAGAGGGATTTACCAAAACATTACAAAATAAATTACTCTGCCTCCTATGAAATTTTACACCACTGTGTGTAAATATATCATTTACATTCACTGCTGTGTGAAAACAAAAATCACAAGGATTTACACATTTACCTTTTCACTGCTGTGTGAAACAATTCATAGTTTCACATACTTGCCCATGGTTTTTCTTCTTTCACTTCTTTGCCCTGTGCAATTTTTACTTCTTACATTACAAGCAAAATCACTCTGCTGCATAAAACCTTTTTACATTACAAACCCAAAAATATTTATGCACTTCTTTGCATTCCTCCCCTGCAATACAAAATTAATCTGTGTATTTCATTCGCTGCTGCGAATCCACATTTCATTCTCCCGGTATGCGATTTTCACATTTTTGGTGCTGCGGACTATTTGTTTCATTCCCTTTTACAAGCTGTGTAATTTTTTTTAATCGCAGCCGCGCACTGAACTTTACCTCCCCGTGTGCTTTCATATATATCACAAATGGAGTCAACGCCTTTTCAAAACATATGCCACAAAAAATAATAAAAAAACTTTCATTATGTTTTGACCCATACTTCCGTATCCACTAAATATTAACTCGCCGTTAAACATTTAACACATTACCAAAATCATGACAATGTATTTAACATAAGGTATGGGTTATGGTCCACGCCTCATTAAATTTTAACAGGACCCATATGTACTTTGATGAACATAACCGGCGGAGACCTTTCCTGGAGATCGAACGGCGGACAGTCTTTGAGCTGATCGGACGCATATCGGGCGGGGTGAGTTGACTACAAGTTACCTTCCGAAAAGTGCTTGAGGCTTACGTCACGGTTGGACAGTTGTCAGCATCGGAGCACCATGTCCGGAAACCACTTTATGTCGAAGAGTGGTGCGATATCATACTGGCGGTTTTCAGGTTTGTACTGAGTGGTTTTGGGTTGCCGTTGACTGCTGGTTCGCGCGGGCAGTGAAATTATAACTTCAACAGCTGGTTATTCACAGTAAAACCAAAGATGAGTGTGAAAAACTTCGTTTATCAATACAATCAAACTATTAGGGACACACAGACTAAAAGTTCTTACCCATAATATGCCTTTAGCTCCAAACCGCTTAAGTGTGAAACCTCAAGTAATGCTTTTTTCCAATCTGCAATTCTTTGTTGTGAGTATCTCCTTTTCTTTTCATGACCTCGCAAGGCTTTACCATAGACTCCATTGTTGCCCGCGGCTCACCCAATAAATCTCAAGATTTGACCCCATAGTCCATGTTGCCTGTCATCCGTCTTGATCCGTAGATCACAAGTATTAACATTATAAAAGATTGGAATAACAGTAGCTTCTAGTTTCTGCATCTGATCGTGCATCTGCACGAGTTCATCCAGGCACCATTTTGATTTGGCGTATCTTGGGGAAAATATGGCTATGTGAACAGAGGTTGTTCTAATAGCTCCTTTTATTTGACAAGTCAAGTCGTCTCCCGCCTGCATTTCTGGCCGGTCTAGAAAAACTCTGAAATTGCGGTCACGAAGTCGATAATAGAGATGGCTAGCTAAGGTATTCTTCACATCTTTCCCGTGGTGATTTATAAACACTTCGAAATTGTAATTGGAATTCGAATTGGTGCTGGGAGATGCATCCATGGAAGTGCACGCAGAGGAGGAGGGATCGAATGAGTGATGAGGAATGTTTGTTGGACCTACACACAAATAAGATGATGAAGATTTAGATAGCCAGAAAGAGTAGAAGGAATTTCCTGTAAACCTTGATCTAATGCACCGAAGTGCTACCTTCTAAGCCAGTTCTATGCTTCGGGTACTAGTCTCCTTACTTATATATGTACAGACTCTGAAATTAGGCCAGCACTACTGAGCTAATTGTTGGGTATTTTTTTTCTGTTTGTTTGCAATGGGAAAATACCAAAACCACAAAAATAAAAAACACAGAGGCAATGCTCTGTTTCCTTTGCTCCAAGATCTTTTACACAGAGAAGTCTTTTTAAAATTAATTACACAGGACAGAGTATTCCACCACCATAAAATGATTTCTATTCATTAAACAAAAGCACTTACATATTCATCCTCTTTCACTCAGAGGGATTCACCAAAAACATTTTCACATAACTTACTCTGCCTCCTATGAAATTTTACACCACTGTGTGTAAATATTTCATTTACATTCACTGCTGTGTGAAAACAAAATTACAGAGTTTTACTCATTTACCTTTTCACCTGTGTGAAACAACTCATGGATTTCAACAAAACAATCCACTGGTTTTCTTCATTTACTTTTCTTCCTTCTCCTGCACTGCTGTGCAATTTTTTTTACATTACAAACCAAAAACTTTTTTACTCTGCTGCTGCACTTTCTTTTACATTCCAAAACAAAACATTTTCACACACAGGAGAGTGTGCTCTCTGGTTTTCATTTGTTAGCTGCTGCGAATACAATCACCCTAAAATTTCATGACATTACAATAAAAAATTTTCCCGCACTGCTGTGCTCTCTTCCCTTGCTCCTTTTGGCGCTGCACAGATAGCTCTCTCTTTTTTTTGCGATTACATAATACCATTACATTTAATCCCCGTGCGTTTTTTTTGTACATAAAAATGGGGTCAACGCTTTTTTTTAAAACATATTTATTAAAAGGACTTACCCATACTCCTATTTAATCGCCGTAAGTAATATTAAAAACCTTACCAAAACATATGACATAACATTAATTTAACGTATGGGATGGTCCACGCCGTATTAATTTTTGATCAGGCCCGTATGTACTTTGGACAGATTAAACCGCGGAGTCCTTTCCTGGGAATCGAACGACGGAGAGCGATTTCATCAATCGAACGGATATCGGACAGGGTGAGTTGACCGAGCGATACCTTCCGATGGGTGTCAGTGGGTGACGTCACGGCTGTCCAGTTGTCAGCATCGGAGCACCATGTCCAGAAACCACTTTATGTCGAAGAGTGGTGCGATATCATACTGGCGGTTTTCAGGTTTGTACTGAGTGGTTTTGGGTTGCCGTTGACTGCTGGTTCGCGCGGGCAGTGAAATTATAACTTCAACACTCCCCTTTAATTTCAACTGCTGGGCATTCGGTCATACCCAGACACTTCCTCAAAAATTCAAAGCCTTTCTGATCCAGTGGCTTTGTCAAGATGTCTGCAACCTGTTCTTGTGTCCTGCAATGTTCTAGGACGATTTCTCCATTGTTCACTAATTCTCTGATGTAGTGAAACCTTGTATCAATGTGTTTCGTTCTCTTATGAAACACTGAATTATTTGACAATGCAATCGCTGAGCTATTGTCACAAAAGATCACTGTCGTTTTTGCCTGTTCTTGGCCTAAGCTTCTCAACATCCTTCTCATCCAAACTGCTTGACATGCTGCTGCTGTAGCTGCCACATATTCAGCCTCTGCTGTAGACA
>APFE031226381.1:0-11934 GCA_000404065.3 Pinus taeda
AAGAATTGAGAAAAGACTGAAATTGATTCTGCAATATTGGTTTTAGAATAAATACATAAAAGCAACTAAAAAGCTAAGTGTGCTTTATCTTATCTTATGTTAATGTGTGCATGTGTTACATGCAAGCAATAAGTTAACTGTTTTAGAATAAATACATAAAAGCAACTAAAAAGCTAAGTGTGCTTTATCTTATCTTATGTTAATGTGTGCATGTGCTACATGCAAGCAATAAGTTAACTGGAGTTAATTTAGACGCATGTACACCAACACAGCTAGTTTAAGTGCATGTACACCTGGCCGTGGCCATGGCTTATTACCAGGTGATGAAGAATTGGCCAGCTATGCACAATTTTCCTCTTGAATTAGTGCAAGAATCCATGCTGCGAACGTGTTTAATTATGGTGTTTTATTCTGATTCAACATTTAACGATATCTCCATCTCCGTGCAATAATTCGATACAGGCGAAGGCAATGGGTATCTTACTGGAAAATCAAAATCAAATGAAACCATTGAGAAATTAGTAGTCGAATTGGGGGATCTGGGCATTCAATTGCTTGTGTCCACGACTGTCATGCAACCTAATCACAATCCAGATTGAATGTGGGCATCCTCAGGCGAGTTCCGCACACCCAATCGGTGAGGCACGATTGGAATATGCAATACATAGCAATCAATAAGTTTTCTCTCGCTGTAAAAAGATTAGTTGGATGGATTCAAAGATCTGGCAAGAACTGCCGGAAGACTTATTGTTTATGATTTTAGGAAGGCTGCCCGTTAGATTTTCTGTGAAGCTGAGAAGTGTGTGTAAACGATGGAATTATGTGCTGTGTTGTCGTGATACCCTGCAAAGAATGGTGGATGCTAACTTGTCTAATCCCATGCGACCCATGACCCGCATCCCTGGGTTCTTTGCTCAGATCTGGACACCTGCTGACGGATCTGAAACGTGGGCTATTGAAGGCGGCGGTTCAGAGGTTTACAAAGTTCGCTTGCGAGAACGTCGTGTTGTGGGTGCTTGCAACAGTCTCATCTTCTGCCGCCGCTATGTTTACGGGTGTCGCTCCATTTATTCCATAGAAAATCCTGCTACCAGGACATCCAGACTTGTCCCTCCGTGCCCACACCGATACTTCCTTTGTCCCGGGCATGACAATTGTATCTTCAACGCCATGGCTTTTGATGCTTCCACCAGATGTGTCACTATCGTGGTGGGCAATCCTTATAAGAATAAGAATATGAATATGAATATGAATATGATAGAGATGGAGATTTATGATACAAATTCGAATGCATGGTCTTGCATTTCCATGACAGTCCCGGGGCACATTCACCCCATCGGTCGGGGCATTTATTCTGGGGGAAAGTTTTACTGGCTGGTCGGCCGGACTAATGCCTCGCCGCCCAGCTTAAGCAAGTGCATATTAGCGTTTACTCTGGCAGACAGGCTTTGGGAAGAAATTCCACTGCCCGAGAATGCCATGTGGGGCGCGCACAGGTTTGCTTTCGAGGAATTTGCATGTTTAAGTGGATGTGATGGGCGAGTGGTGCTCATTTGTGAAGCAAATTTTCATGATATTTATTTGTGGACGTTAAACGAAAATGGCAGCCATGAATGGTGTGAAGTGCGTGTGGCTTTATCAGAACACCAGGGTACCGCTAGAGCAGTGAAGGTAGCGGTGAACAGCAATGGATGGATAATGGTGATGGACAGATCATTACAAATATTAATATTCAATGATGAGGGAAAATTTATGTGGAGAGTGAAATTGCCTTGGTATAGTTCACGATTGTCGGTGTTTCCGTTCGAAGCCAACAATATGTGGTGGCCTACATAGGTATAATATGTGGTGGCCTACACAGGTATTTTAGGTATTAGATTGTTTCTTTCATTACCTATTTATAATTTTTTTTATAAGGTGTATTTGAAAATCATTTTCCTTGACCTGGATCATTATTATATACGAGACATTTTTGTTTAGTTTACACCGTTGTACATATTCTTTTTCCGCATTCAAACATGTAATTTCGAAAAAAATGGCTTATTCATGCATTTATTGAATTTTCTCTATTTATAAATATATGAGACATTTTTGTTAAATTTTTACAGTCGTATATATTATTTTCCATGTAATTTTGAAAAAAATAGTTTATTCATGCATGTATAGAATTTTTTTATAAATAAATATCTTATAAAATATGGTTTTTTTTGGAATTATAAGAAGTTAATTAAAAGAGAAATTAGTTTACTAAATCTTAAGAAAGTATGAGATTAATTAGAATTTTTTAATATTTTATTTCTTTGAAGTGAGAGAAGTATTCGGAGATCACTATAGATTTATTAAGTTAAAAGGTCAAGAAGATTAATAGTGTGACAAGTTGTTTGGAAATTAAATTGAATGTGAATAAAAGAAAGTGCTTCTTATTTTTCACTTTTCTAAAAATACATAATTGACAAACTCTTTCATCTTATAGTTTTTTGAAAATTGACCATACTCAATTTCAGTACAAAACTCATGAAAATTAATTTTAATTTTACAATATTCATTTTTTTCCCGTAAAAAATAATTATTTTAATCTGAATTATTTTAATTTTCCGGATTAAAATTGATCACTTCAATTAAACTCAGTATAACTAACTAAATATAAAAAACATTTTATTTAATATTTAATAATTTATGTACTTTCGATATTCACAATGGGATAATTATATTTTATGTACTTCCGATCTTCACAATGAAATCCATGTAGAGGAAGTGTAGCAATATAATTGTCATTAATATGTTACAATGGCGTTATAGCTTAGCCACAATTATACACTACATATGTAAATTCTTTCCAGGCTAAGGTTTCGGATTTTTATAAAAGCGTCTAAGGGTCGCTATCATGTGTGGAGGCACAATAATGTTAAGATCACTGTCATGTGTGGAGGCAAAATAATGTGCAACCTCTTGATCCATGGCTTTCCTCTCAAAACAGATAGAATTTTTATAGTGAAGGAAACAGCACTCTAGATGAATCCAACCATCAACGGATTAAAGAACATTTTCATTTCACAATAAGCTGAATTGATTATTGATTAGGTAATTAACTATTTTAAAATGAGGTCACAATAAGATTTTAAATTTATTGATTAGGTAATTAACTATTTTAAAATGAGGTCACAATAAGATTTTAAATTTTTTTTTTAATAAAAAGATTTTTTTTTTTTCAATAGTAAAATATTATATCAAATTGAAAAAAAATTGATTATGAAATTAAAAATAATAAATTATAGTAAATTAATAGTAATAGGAGTTCAATAAATTGATATAATCATTTTTTTGGGTAGGTAAGAACCAATGACTTATCATAAAGAGTGTCTTAACAGTGCTCCCATTCACTATCAATCCAAAGCCCCATGGGCTAATATAATCATATTTTTAATTAAGACTAACAACACATAATTTATATAAATATGTAAGCGTTTATTTATCATCATGTTACCATTTGCATGCGTGCAATTTATTTTATGAGTAACTTCTTGTTTATCGACAAGCTAAGGGATATTTCAGACTTCCAAAAACGGATCATAATTTTAGTTTTAATTTTAATATGGCAAAATTGTTTGTTTTGTTTGAACAAACATTATATAAAAGCATATAAAACTAATAATGCATTTAAAAGTATAACACACTTTTTTTATATGAGTGACTCATAAAAGAAAATACCATGAGATAGGCATATGAACTTATCGTTTTCTCTTAATATTTTAATTTTTGCCCTTTAGCTAGAGGATTATGTCATTCAAATTAATTTGTAATGGAATGGATAAATTTATGTTAAAACTGTCACGTTGTTTTGCTTTGTTTTGCTTGAACGTAAAATTTGACAAAAGATATTTTAGAATATAATTCAAATATAATGAAAGAGACTTTGGACATGTTGAACTTGGCACATTCAAGATTATCATTACCATTGATATAGGAATTGGTGGGATCCCAAGGAATAATTGGCCAACTCTTCCCCTATTATAGTATTCTCACAGAGGTGGACAGGGAGCATGGAGAGGTCGTCTAACCCTTTTTCAAAGGTGGTATTTTAATTGCAATTTATCTATTGGAAGGATCAACTAATCTTTCCTTAAGCACAATGTTTAGGTAAGGTGGATCTAAAGGAAGGATTAGTTGACCCTTAAACATACATGGACATTCCACTAGTCAATTCATCACAATAGATCTGATAAAATTATACCTAAAAATTTGAAACCAACACTATGGGGGTTCATTTTTCTTTAGATTTATGGATCTGTAAATTTATGTTTATTGTGTATGCAAGCAAATTAAATTTACACATGAAATAGAGAACGAAAAAATAAAATACTCACAAACCATGATTGACACAATATATCTTGAAAAACTCTTTCAGGAGAAAACCTAGCTAGAAGGTGAGGTCGCTCTACTCTCTTTCTCTGAAAAGAAAATAGTTATGAGTACAAAGAGGCATGACCTAATTAAATACCATCCTTCTAGAAATACCATAGTTACATGAAATATATGGTTGGGGAAGGGTGAAATGACTCTTTTGATTGATAAAGCATGAAATTAATACCATAGTTGAGTACAGGTTAAAAAACCCTTCTCCATGGTCCCTCTCCATGAGAATAGTATACTAGAAGAAGGGTTGGCTAACCTTTCCATCGATTATCACTTGCTGAGAATAATATTTTCTTTTTGTTTGTCAAGTGTCTGATTTCATCAGAGATTACATCAAGCTTGAACTGTTGCTTGAGAAACCGCTACCCAGGGATCGCACCCGGCCTGGGTCACACCAACCTTAACATGACTGGATTTTTTCCCACGGAGTTTCGAACCGGTGAGCCTCAAATCATGGAGCGGCTTAAAAGTACACCCCATCATCGTCTATTCTACACCCCGTGGGCTACTTTATGAGAATAATATCATAGAGAGGAAAGAATATTATTTGACATTTCATAAATCTCATCCTCTTATACACATCGTTAAATGATAAGATCTAGTCCTATGTAGAAGAGGCATTTGTTGATCCATCACAATCTCAAGATTTCCTTGATTATATTTTGTCACTATTTTGGAGATAGGTGATGTGGATGTTTACCTACAACCAAGTAGTTAGCAATACCTGCAAACCAAGGTGAGTTAGCAGATATTATGAAAAGATGCTTGATGAGCTTCCTAAATAGGTAAAATATAAGGCCCTTACAACCACTCATAGGCACATACAAGCTATATTAAGCCTACCTTTTGCACTTAATGACACACTTTCCTAGCTTACTGAGTTCTTAGGAGAGTCAATGGGGTTTTTCATATTTTATGTTCCTGACATGATTATTGTGTAGCATTTTGAAGAGATTATAGGAGGTGCTCCACCTCCTTAACTCCTCCAATCAGTCAAATATCCCCACTCTATCTCTCATCAACTTGGTGTCATCAACAACCAAGCAGGTCAAGTTCATTAACAGTCGAGCCAGTGCAAGTCAAGGAAGATCTATATCCACCTATTCTCAAGTTAGGGAGACAAATATCCCTATTTTCTAGGGAGATGTTGGTAGCTCCCCTTTTTATAAATAAACATGCTAAGGAACTCATTAGGATTCGAATTTTTATTATAGCTAAGAGGCCATTGAGCTGAAACACTTGTGACTATTATTTTTGATGATGTATTTGACATTTCAGGAATGATAATGATAAGATTTGTTTTGATCCAACACTGAGTTGATTTAGAGGGATGAATCTCTTGGGTTAGGGCCCAACCCTAGTAGCGTAATTCCCTCTCATGCATTTGTACTTCTTTTAGAACAGAATTTTGAGTAGTGTTGTAGTTCAGTAGAGTTTATTCATATTTCTTTTTATCCTAGAATGATGATTAGTTGTTGTGGTTCAGTCGAGTTTATTCATGCTTCTTTTAGCTTAGAAGGTTCATTAGCTGTTGTAGTTTAGTAGAGTAAAATTCATCAAAAATCCTGTGACTATGATCCCTATCTCATCTCCCTCAGGGGAACATGATCAGAGGACCCCACCATCACAACCCAAAAATAGAGTATGATTTCTTGTTCATTGCATAGATAAAGTCCTTGGCATTAGTATATAGATTGTTTTGATTTCTTGGAAAGGTTTACATTTGGTATTTTTCTTCTCATGTGATTGTTGTATCTTAGAAGGTAGTTAATTACATAGATCAAGTTCTTATCATGAGTTAGATAGTTTCCCAAATTCAATTCATCTTTCCCACCTTTGATTGTAATATTTTGCAAATGAAAAGAGGAACAAGTGCATGTGTTGTTGAAGGGATATTGGGTGTACAGGCAAGGGAACCTTTCACCAACTCCATCTAGGACCTCTCCATCCTATTTTGATGCATTCCAACCCATGTTCTTGATCTCTATTTTTCAGTCACTGTGAGTAGCCATATTAGCCCAAATTTGACCTTCTTGAAGTGTTGGGCTTGGCTAGGGGTGTTGATCACCTTCCCTACATTCCCCACAACCTTCATCCAACTTTCCATCACTTAAACCCATCATTCTTACCCTCCAAACCCTCTCGACCAACTTCCTGTATCATTTCAAGACTTCCTATAGCAGTACATGAATCCTATAGCAACATCCTGTAGCACACTTGTAATACCCTGTTTTGACCCTGTTTTGACCTGCAATGATAACATAGCTTAGTTTAGGAGTAGGTTGACCCTTCAACTTGGAATTCATGACAAAAAGTGCCATCTAGGCCATTCCCTTCATTCCTTTTTCTTTCCTTCAAGATCAAATAGCATTAGTTCTTTCATTCCAAATTTGACAATTATAACTTTACTTAATCTACAAGTGTGAATTATTTAAACAATGCATGAATTCTTGAGTTGTGAAACGGTAGGATAGCCTTCTGTTTTCAAGCAACCGTGATAGCTAGATGATTGATGGAAAATTAGAGTAGTTTATTTTTTGCAATTGGGCATGAGTCTTGTGTTCTTTCATAACATTTACAAGTTGAGAGCATTTACAAGTTGGAATTGAAAAACATTTACTTTCTTTGCACTAGGATTAGCCTTCACATTCTACTTTCAGTAGTTAATCTCCTTTCATTTCAATAGAGGAATGGTCTTAGAACCCTAATGGTCAAGTGACCTAGTTGAGGGTGGCATGATAAGAATGCATCTACTATGTATATAGCACTATCACCTTGAAGTTTATATGAAACCCTGGGTTGATAAGTAAAGTTAAACAACATTTGGAAGTTGCAGTACTCTTGGTGCAATACCAGGCCTCACCAGTGGTATCATGACATGTATTCATTTTGTTGTACTTTGTGTACTTATTTGTGTTGTGTTACACACAAGGTGTAGGTGTATGTATTGTGTTGTGGTGTAATCTAGATGTAGGAGTATGTATTGTGTTGTGTTGTATATTGGGTGTAGGTGTATGTGTGGTATGTTAGGTGTAGGTGCATGTATTGCATGGTTTTGTATGTCGTGTGTGGTTTTATATGTGTGATGCACACTATGTGGATGTGCACATGGTTGAGGAGAAGGCACTGGCTGTTTGTCAAGTGTGGCAACCGATCTGGTGTGCGTACAAAATAAGGACAAAGGTAGAAGCTAAGGATTGATTATAGGATAAGTATCAATATTTTATTTCAGTTTTATTATGCACATGACTTATGATTCTAGTCTATGATGATTATATGTGATCTATGATTATGGTTTATGATGGTTACATGTGATTTATGATTTTGATCTATGATGGTTGTGTTTTGAGCTAACCTGATGTGATAGGTTTATACATGACGATTTGGTCAAAGATGTTAGTTTGACTTATTTTGATAGGAAGTGAACAAAATTCCAAGTGTACCTTGTTGATGGGCCGCTAATGAGGTATGATTTGAATTTATTTGAATTTATTTTGAATCTAATGGAAATTATGTGCTTGGTACAAGAAATCATGGAAAATTCCTAGGCTGGGTGGTTGAAATCGACTGCAAGAATTAGTAGCAACAGTGAAAGAAATTGGAACTAGTAGCAATATGTTCGTAAAACACTTCAGGAGTAGGGCCATTGTGGGACACTAGTTCCCAATACTGTCCACTGATTTCCATGAGCATGCTATCACTAGTATGATGGTTTGAGGCAGGTATATGCCTTGGTTTTTTGACCTTCCGATGCAAGGAAACCTTGCCAAGGGATGGATCACCTGGGATAGGGGATGTCGGGAAACTTGGAAGGTGAGTGACTGCATGAAAGGGGTGACCATATTACTCAAGGGATTATGTTGTAGATAAGGGAAGGCTGAGGATAGATCTATTTTGGTCATTAGCATTGTCAAATGGAAATAGATGCACATTGGGAGGGTGCCTTGGAACAATTAGCCGATAACTGTTCCATGAGAAGACAAGTGGAACATGATTATAATGCTGGACATTAGATGTAGATTTGACCTTACAGTGGATTCTAGACTTCCTGGGAAGGAGGTGAATCCTAGTATTACTTTGAGGTTGGAGGTGTGAACCTTTGGATTCCCATGTTGCGGATGCAGACATCATATCATTTTATTTACTAGTTGAGAAAATGTGCATATGTGTATATGTGTGTATTATTGTAAATACTTTATCGAGCTAGATTTATAAATATCCATAGATAGTATGATTATTTGTTGGGAGAATAAAATGTGTATGTGTGTATATGTGGTTATTATTGTAAGTACCGTAATGAGTTGTGTAATAAAGCCTTAACAAATGATATGTTTGTTATGTTTTATCAGATGGTCATTGTAAATATTGTAATGAGTTATGTTATTAAGCTCCATGGGCAGTATGTTTTGTTTTCAATAGTATTTCTGGTTATAAGTGTCATTGAACATCAAGGATGGTGTTCCACCAAGGGGGAGGGTTCTGTAACAACCCTCATTAAAAATCCATGTAAAAATATATAAGACCACGGTCATGGGACACATATTCCAGGTTGAATGATGGGAAAAACATCTTAGCGGGTGTTCACTTTAGTTTATTATGGCTAAGGAAATTGGCAAAGGCAATGGAAAAGGCTTTGGAAAGGCACGAGGAATTTATTGGTATTTTATTTATGAAAATAAAGGAAATTAGGAGAAAAGGAAGGTGAAAGTTCGTGTTGATAATGCTAGACTCGCCAACATCAAGGGATCTCCTCAGCATGAAGTCCCAACTAGACCTCACACCATTTGGTGTAGGAGTCCCATCTAGTACGATGACCCGGTTACCATTATCTTAAGGATTTGCCTCAACTCTTGCTTATCAGCATAGGAGAGTGCTTAGCTTTGTCTTCGAGAAGTGAGGTTCATGTGCCTGGTAAGTATAAGTGTCACTTGTGTCATTGGTTCTTTCACTATTAAGGGAGAGGGTGAGAGTGAGTTCCAGGTTGATTAGGAGTAGTCCCAACACTGCTAGTAGCACACAACACAATAGGACATGCACAACTTATGAAGGAGTAGTCCACACAGATGTGGCAGTCACAACATACAAGGTAAGATAACAAGCACAACACTCAATGGATCACTCTGAATGTGTGCAACGATTGTTACAACAAGCTTCATGTGAAAGGTCTGTCTGATGTCAGGGAGAGCAGTCTACACAAACGAGACATCATTAACATCATATACAACACATTTTCATTAATAGATTATGCATTACAACAAATGAAACAATTTAGATGTAGAACACAGGTTAAAGCAACAAGCATTACAAGTGTTAAATATCAGTCTTACAACAGATACAATACATGTGTGAAAACGTGTTGGAATGTTAGTAAGCTTCTGAATTAAGCGAAACTTCCAAGACATATCGTTACACTATCCATCACTAATCTCGGGTGTGAGGCTTTGGAGCCACTACTTACTCCTCCAAGAAAAGATTACAAACTCTCTTGGCTATGTGGGAGGAGCTGAGGTGAAAAGTCCTTTGCATGTACAAATGAGGGGGTATTTATAGCCAAGGGTGAAACTGACCCTTGTGGTTGTGCGACTACCCTCATGACCATTTGGCTTCCATGAATTTTCGACTTACATGACCCTTTGTTCAACAAGTGGGTCTCTTTGACTTCCACGTTACATCACATTGATTGAAAACATAGCCCATAGTGGAGATGTGGGCGAAATGACTCATGACATGACTCGATATGACTTGATATGATAGTGCTGGTATATGCATGTTGTTGTTGGAGTGCATGTCGAGCTACAATCTTGCTGGGTGATGGATGTCTTCATGGTGTATCATAGCTTCACCTCCGCATGGCAAAGTGTGCAGAGTCTTCGATTGTCCTTGGTTTTCTTGATGTAGCTTTAGCATGCTGTTCCTTGCTTTCATGCTGGAAGGCTTGACAGGCTCATCTGTTCGTGAAGGTGCATGTTCATCACGTTTGTCTACTTCACATGCTTTGCTCATTCATCTTTCCATTGGTGAACTTGTCCTTCTATATGTGTTCCCTTCGTTCATCCCATTCGTCATCTTGCCATGTTTTTTGGTGTACCTATACTTGTAGTCACTCATGACGAGACGACATCAAATCCAAAACCTCCTAGTCTAGCATGGCATATGATCATTTTGGATGCAGGTTATTGGAAGATTTGACAAGGTTGTGAAGCGGGATGATGGCTCCGGGCACTTCTGATGAAAACTGCAGAAGAGTCATTGAGTGATGGAGATGAGTAATATGAGTCAATAGTGACTGCCTGTGAGGTCTGGCTTGGCTAGGATGCAAAATTGCGCAAATTTTGGGAGGGACAGTCCAGGCTGAAGGAAGGGAAGGTAGGCATGCTCTACACATTTTTTGGAACGAATGGGCAGCGAGGGCTGGACAACCAAATTTGCGCAATTTTCTAGAGGAACAGGTCGAGCTGCATGAAGGGTCAACACACAAAAATTGTGCAGGTTTTGGAAGGAATTGCCTGGGAGACTGGCAGCCAAAACTGCGCAATTCCCAGAGGGAACTTGCAGTTGTCTACTGGGGTCACTAGTAGCCAAAACTATGCAATTCCTAGAGGGAACTAGTAGTTGGTTGCTGGGGTCACTGGCAGCCAAAACTACACAATTCCCAGAGGGAATTGGAAGTTAGCTGCTCAGTCACTGGTAGTAGAAACTACCTAATTCCTGGAGGGAACTGGCAGTTTAATGCTAGGAGATGTTGTGGGGAAATTGTACTGAAGCTGGGAAGAAGACTTACTGATAATATCTACACAATTTCTAAGCTGAGCGGACTACTAGAAAGAATCATGCCTGCTCATGAAAAATGCTCAATTTATTGGATGAGCAGCTAGTCGACTATCTGGATGACTGACTGGGAAGACTACACAATTTTCTGAAGGGGACAGGGACGGGCACTTGGTGCCTATTCATCCTATCTGCGCAATTTTCTCATTTAGTTGAGCAAGTGAGGTTAGTGGCCTCTGCGCAATTTTTTGAAGGGATAGTCTCAGGGTGACTGCTAGGTCCGACTGTCTGGGTGGTCAACATGGAAGTTGATTGAACTACTTGTAGGCAGTGCAACTTGAAAAGACTAGCTTGGTGCTTCTGCATTTTTTTGGTTGACAGTGTAAGGACTCCGGACACCAAATATCTCCACAATGGTATGATATTGTCCACTTTGGGCCTAAGCCCTCATGGATTTGTTTTTGAGCTTTACCCCAAAGGCCTCATACAAATGGAGATATTTGTCCATCCTTATATACCCATGATCCTCCCCACTTCTAGTCAATGTGGGACTTTGGTCGTATACCCAACAATCCTCCCCTTGAACAAAGGACCATCCAACCTCCCCTCAAACCATTATCCATCCGTCCACTCTCTACCAACCAGGATTCTCCGCTCCAATGCGTTGGAAGCACACGCCTTACATGGAGCACCACCTACCTCGAGAGCTTGCTCTATCCCAGGTCAACTCCTCTTCACCATGTTGGGACCAGG
>APFE031226385.1:0-17236 GCA_000404065.3 Pinus taeda
CATCCTCACTTTTCCCTACGTGACAGCCAAGTGCCCCACTACTAAAAGCACAAACTAAACCAAAGACAGGGGAGAATAATGGAGGGGAGGAGAAAATAGTTTATGTAGTCAATTTCCTGCGGTTGGAGGTGATGGAATCTTCTTCACTTCTGGAGATGCTACATAGAAGTCTCCTTGCCTCACATGCTCATCCACATTCACTAAGTCACAGAAACTACCAAAATTTTCACCACTACAAGCATTACTACCATGACAACTTCCCTTCATAACTTTGTCACCTTTCTCTGTAGCATTAATGTTATGCATGCCTAAGGCCACTGCACCCATCACCTTGAGTGTGTAGGGGGTGGTGGTGTTGTACCTTGGCGTAATCACGACTAACTTTGTCTTGATAGGGCTATCCTCTCATTCGCACCTCGATTTGGGGTTTTTCCTATTGTTTGGCCACACTGGGAGATTTGTCTTAAGATCCTACTCCATGATTTATTCAAAGGGCTCAAATTGCTCATATCTGGGTTGAATCAACCATGTTTTCTTAAAGGGTTCATTTTGTTTACTACATCCCCAATTGTTTAGGAAGTTTCTCACTCGATTACCCTCCCTCTTGATAGGACTAGTCATTATATAGTCAAAGTTATGGATCACGTCGCCTATTTCTTGGATTAGTCTTGTAGTTCTCTAGCTATAACTGAGCTTGTCCCATTTCGTTCCATGGTTCAATTTTTTCATCGTATTAATAATGAGACTTGAATCCCCTTCCACTACAATATTTCTTTATCCCATCATGATGGCTATTTGGAGACCTTATATGATAGCCACAAATTTAGCTTCATTATTACTACCATACCTACAGTGATATGCATAAACCAACCTTGTTTGGGTTCTAGGATCCCAAAAGAGGCCTCCCAATCCTGTTGGCTTAGATTTCCCTTCAAAGTTCCATCAGAACTCAGCATGATAAATCCCTCCATTGGGGCACTGAAATAGTTGAGTGAGTCTACACTCATCAAAGTTACCTTCCAAGATGATGGGGCAGTAATCAATGATGATAGATTCAACATATGCATTATTATTTCTTCGTATGGGGGTGCCTTCCAGTTTTCCTAATTCCATTTTTCTACTAGAATTTCTTCCCACATTTTATGGATGATCCCTTGCCACACAACCTCGTGAGGAAGAAGTTGGTTCTTAAAATTCAGCGATTCTATTCTTTCCAAATGGCCCAGAGAGTTAAAGCCAATGCTAGCCCCCAGGTTCTATTTAGGATAGGACTTGACAATATTCCTTTCTGCCAGAGGAGGATGGTTTCTCTAATGCTTTGGTTATCCCAATCCATTCTTCCAAATAGATCTTGCATCTGGCACCACTTTTTATCAGCAAACGAGAAAGAGTTAAGCATGTGTTCTAGATCTTTGCTGCCCTATTTACATAGCATACACATCGAAGGACCATAGAAACTCCTCCGTTGAAGCTGATTGTAGGTTAAGATGCAGCCTCTACACACCAGCCATAGGAAATGGGCGACCTTTGGCCACCAAACTCCTTTCCAAATCTTCTTACCGATAGGGTTCTAGCAGCTTGGATCAGATCATGTCCTATCCTCATATCATAATCCTATTTGATAATAAAGGTTCCTTTTGTGGTGTAACCCCATTGAACGGCATATGGGCCATTTAGAATGGATAGATTTCTAGAATGTAATTCTTTGACCAGCTAGCTCCATTGTTCTGACTCCAGTGCTTGTGCCTAATCCTCAAGGTCCTTCCATTTCCTCCATCCTTCAGTAGCATTTTCTTCTTTCCAAAATTGGTCAACTGTATGAAAATGCTTTCCATTAGTGTATAGAAAGAGATCACTTAAGACTTTCCTTTCAAGATGTTTGTGCCATTGTTTCCAGGAGTCTTGCCAGAACACGGTCATTTTCCCATTTTAGATTCCTAGAAGGAATGTTGTTGCATAAGGTCTCTGTTTTGAGATGCCATATTCAAAATAGTTGATCCATTGGGAGGATCACGGTATCTAAGAATATCTTCAGTTCGAGTTGGCATGTTATATTTTTGACTTCATATTTGCTTCCAGAGGTTTAGCCCTCCTCCTATCCATCGCCACCATAGTTTAGCACCCATTACTTGGTTTAGGGTGGATGAATCCCAAAGACCCAACCCACTTTCCATCTTATGTTTTTTGATATTCAAGAAACCAAATCCTATTTCATTACTTGCTGGGCTCCTCCCCATAAAAACATTTTGAAGGTGTCTACCATTTTTCACAAGAGGTTTTCCACGCTACCATCCCCAATATTTGATGCATCTAAATAGATTGAAGCACTGCTTTGAGAATGACTCTCCAACCTACCAAGTTTAAAAATTTGAAGGTCCAACTACTAATTTTACCACTTATTTTTTTGAGCAGAGATTGCCAACAAGTGGTCTTTAGGGAGCTCACCGACAGGGGCATTCCTAGATATTGAAAAGGAAGAGAGCCAATGCCAACCCAAGAACCTGGGAAAGGTAAGACTGAATGGGCCCCGAGGTATTAAAAATGAAAATACAATAGTTTTCATTGTTTATCATTGTCCCAGAAGCCTCCATAAATGTGTGAAGAACATCCTTTATCTTGGAGGCTTCTCTCAGCTATACATGGTAAAAGATCATAATATCATTTACAAATTGTTCATGGGTGATGAGAAGGTCATTGCACCATAGCCTTAGGCCTTTGAGCTAAGAATTTTTTTCTTCATTCTTAATATATTAGCCCAAGCCTTTTGCTACAAGGATGAAGAGGAATAGGGATATATGATCACCTTGGTAGAGGCCACGCGAAGGGTTGAAATTATGGGAGGGGGATCAATTTAACAAAATGGAGAACACCAGGGATGCAAGCAAAGCAGAAATCTAAGAAATCCATATTTGATCAAACCCAAAGGCCTTAAGGAAGTTGTTAAGGTAATCCTAACTTAGACAGTCATAAGCTTTGGAGAGATATAACTTTACCATCATACCCAAGAGTTTTCAGTCTTTTTGGGAATGTACAATTTCTTTAGAACTCATAAAACCATCCATGATTTGGTGCCTTTCCACAAATCTAGTCTTCTCAGGCGATATGAGGATGGGGAGCAAGGTTTTAAGGCTCTTGAATATCACAGTGGCTATAATTTTATAAATGACATTGCAGAGAGAAATTGTTCTAAATCCCTAGGGATCCTTAGAGTTTGAAGATTTAGGAATAAGAGCTATGAAACTAGAATTTAGGCTAGGACGTACCTTTTTGTTTTGGCATGATTCTTCCACCACCTCTAGTATATCATGCTCCATAAATATCCATGTTTCCTAAAAAGATTCCACTGTAAATTCATTTGATCCTCGAGCCTTATTTTTTTCCATTCCTTTGACTATATTCTCCACCTCTTCCAACGTTACAACTCTCATGAGTGTTAGGTCTTGATCTCTTGAGATGAGGCAATGAATATTTCTCATAATTATTTGTATAACTTTTGAGCAGTATTGGGGTGGTTCTATTAGGATGGATTTAAAATGATCCACCTGTAGATCCTCCATATCCTGATGATGTAACATTTCATTCCCATCTACATCTTTCACAAACTAAATCTGATTGTGTTTTCTATGTTGAATCGTAGATTTGTAGAAGAAACAAGTATTATGTTCTCCTTCTCACATCCAATTTACTCTTGATTTCTTCTTCCATAATATCTCTTCTTGCTTTCTTCGTTCCTCCAACTGATTGATTGGCTATCCTTCCTCTTTTACCAAATTATCATATTTGCCTTGTTGAATGATCTGTTGTTGTATATCTTGGATTTTATTATTCAATTGGTGTTGATATTTCGTAATATGTTTGAACTCCTCCTTATTCTATTTCTTTTTATTATGTTTGATCTCCTTCAATTTTAGTGGTAAGGTATGCATGTAGTTTCTCCCTCTCTCTTCACTTTTCCTCCACCATTTTTTTATTTTTCCTATCAAATTAGGGTTTCTTAACCAAAAGGCCTCAAATCTGAATGGGCAATTCTTGGTTTTGATTTTTAAGTCCATCTCCAAGCATATAGGCCAATCATTAGATCCCATACAGGGAAGAATCTATGCCTTAAAGAAGATTTCCCTACTTATGATTTTTTTAGAGATTAGATAGTTGTCCAAGTCAAAGGTGATTTGCTGGCTTCCTCCCTATCTTTTGTTCCACATATAGACTCCATTATTCATTTGCAGGTCCACTAAATTCAGATCAATTATATGATCCCCAAATTCTTCCATGTATGCCTCTGTTCAACGAGTCCCTCTCTTATTTTCTTCTAGTGATGATATCATGTTGAAATCTCCACCTACTATCCACAGATCTCCAAGGTATGTTTTTATCAACTTTCATAGGTTCTCGAGGAAAACCCCTTTTTGTCCTGGAATGTGAGGCCCATAAACCCTTGTCAATAGGACCTAATCTTTGGATCCAATGTGGTGAAATTTTCCTGAGAGTATCCTTAGTATGTTGACCCAGTCCTTAAGGATTATTTTTGCCAGATTCCACAGATAGTTAGGCCTCCAGCCCTACCCCTAGCATCTTGTGCTATTTCTTCATACTGATGTTTGTAGATTTTAAGGATTTCCTTCACCTTTACCTTAGAAACCTTGGTTTCTTGTATTATTATGATGCTTGGATTATCTCTTTTAAGGCTATCATTCAGATACCTTTTTTTCCCCTATTGTTGAGGCCCCTACATTCCAGGATGTAATGCTCATTTCAAGGGTTTATTTTTCAGACTTGTCTTAGTGTTGGGATTTTAAATACCTTCCTCTTCCTCCTATAGGACTTTGTTGTAGTTGTGGTTTCAAGGGGCCTTTTCCACTTTGTGCCTCATTGTGGTTTGGATGGTTTCTCTTGTTCCTTTTCCTTCTTTGGACTTCCTGGAAGCCCTCTACATATTCTTTTGCTTTTTTTTTTTTCCATTTTCATTGGATGCTTCTTGCGCCTAACTCTAGTTCAGGGGGCATGAACGGAACACATGCTCATACTCATGGAATCTATGACATCTAAAAGGTATATGCTCACAGTCCATAGGTTGTTGCCAGACCTCGTCATGATATTCTAGCTCTATGAATTCATGCAAGGGATTCGTGATATTCATATAAACACAGATCCTGGCATATGAAGTATACCTACCCTTTCCTGTGGAGTCTGCAACCTTGAAAAAGTGTCCAATGGAGTTTGCAATGCCCTCTAAGATCTCTAGATCCTAGAAATCAACTATTAGAGTGAATAAACAAACCCATGCTGGTGCTGCTAAGATATTTTCCTAATGAGGGTTATAACATTCCTCCCAATGTCTCATGAAAAGGCTTGTGTTGTTAAAATAATACAACCCATCTTCGAAAACTCTTTCTCTGTCTCTTAGATCGGTGAAGATCACTATAAAAAACCCTTTTTCTCCCAGTCTCATCTCAATACTACCTTTTGGCTTCCATTTGATCAGATCCTTTTCTACTGACTAGACCATGTTAAATTTACATATGAGTCCATGATCCTTCATATACTTCTTCTATGTCTCCAATTTGTTCTTCGGTATGGCAATTCATGGTTTCTTGGATGACCTTGGCAGACGCTAACCTTTCGGTCGTGCTTTCAATCGGGCTCCTAGGACTATAGGTCCTTTGTTGTTACGTTCATGGATGCCTACCATCACCATTCCTTTATTGTTTGTTTCTCCTACTACTACATTCTCGTAGGAGGGGATCTCTATCCCCCTATTGTAGTACTCATAACTCTATCAGAAGAGTTGCGAGTGGTAGGTACGGGTGCTAGTTTCTCCACCGCCAAGTTTTTTTGTAGAGACGTCGGGGTTTATAGACTAAATCCCTAGCTAGAAGGTTGAATTGCTTTCAACCTTGTTGGTTCTCTATTTACCCTTCAAAAAAAATAATAACTAATAGAAAAATGGAATCTACTAAACAACACCCATAATAAGACCTATACCAATCACCTTATGAATAAATAAATTTAAATGAACACAAAAAATAAGAAAATTTGAATTCCTAATATTAAACTGTGGCCTAAGCCATAAACATGGTATTACACATAGAGTTTTTCATTTGATTGCGTGTTAATTTGTCTTTGACCAATAATTTATGCCACTTTTCAATAGTTTAGCATTGAAAATTCATTTTTTCTTATTTTTTTTATTATTTGAACTTATGTATTTGTAAGCTGGTTGGATGATGTCTTATTATGGGTGTTGTTTAGTAGCTTCCATCCTTCTATTAGGTAAATTTTTTTTTTTTTTGTTTTAGTTTTATTTCCACTTTATTTAACTTTTTCTATTTCTATTATTTCCATTTTCATGACTTATAGTTTTTCCTCCATATTTTAAAAAAAAAATTAAAGATTAGAAAACAATTAAAGAGAATATCCAATAATTTTAAAAAAAATTAGTTTTATTATTTTTAATTGAGTTGTGGGGCTTTTTTTTCTTTATTCAATTGTCTAGATTTCATTTAATAATAGTTTTTTGGTTTTTCTGTTAATTTTTAGCTTGACTTTATTTTTCCTCCACCTTTCTATTAATTTTATTTCTTTGGAAGGCAATGGCTAACATAATGAGAATTTGTCAATTGAATATAATTAAATTATTTGAAAAAAAAATCTATTAAGAATAAATTAATAAAAATAAAACAAATATTTAGTGTAATTTTCTCCCGTTTTCTTCTATATACACATCTCATTCTTCATTCTACTCAAATGTTAAAGATTTCTTGTCATTATTATCTACACTCGAATATCATACATTTGGAAAATGACATCTTGTGAAGTTAAGGATGGAAATGTGATTCTTGGTATTATTGTGTTATCGTTATTCAACATAGCTATTATAGTTAATATAACTAACATAGGTGAGATTAACATTTTTTTCGAGCTAAATATTTAATATATTCATTTTTTTATTTATATCTATATCTTGTATGCTTTCAAAAAATATTGAACATACTCATATTTTATGAGGATTTAGTTATGTCCTGGTGTGGTTATTATACGTGTAGGAGACATGCTATTTCACATTCATTTCATCCTTTGTCTACATATTAATTTTTCATTGTTTCTATTTAGCTGAAATGTATCCTCATCAACCATTCCAAAATTGTGAAGTAGTACATTCCCCCCAAAAAAATGTCCTATAGGCATGTAGTTTGTTACAAATCAGCCTGATATCATTTTGTGCTGCACAAGTCGACCTTAACGATCTCACCCATTTTAATATTATATGAGTTACAACTATGTAGTAGAGATTAATAAAAATATTATTGTTAATTTAGATAATAATTATTTGTACAATGATTTTCCTTCAAAGTATTTTGTTTTAGAGAAAATTGTAGCTCTCATTTGAATGATGGCATTGTGAACATTGGAAATTTCATTCGATAGCCATGGGTTGATTACAAATTTTTATAGTCATATTCTTTATTATACATTGGTGAAATTGTGCATAAATTTTCAACTAGAAAATGATTTTTAGTAGCTCAAAATACTATAGAATAGGAGGGTCTTAATTATAGAATCTCCAACCATCTATTTCAACATAGTTACCGATCAAACACGAAAATCACCAATTACCCATTTTCTTAAGGTAGCAAAAGAATCACCTAAATTTGAAAAGTAGTTATTCATAATACACATTTTTTTTGGAGCATATTTTTAGCACTTTAAATTTTCTTATAGATCAAGTATGAACATTTTTTTAAACTGTTAGTAATTTTCATGTTGATTTTCAAAAGTTTTGATGCAACATCAACACATTTTTTTAGAGGGCTTATTTTTTACACTTGAAATTATTTTATGTATCAGGTATGAATATTGTTTTTAGATGTTAGTGATTTCCAACCTGACGTTGAAAAATGTTGATGCAACGTCGATCCATTTTATTTAGAGGGCTTACTTTTTACACTTTAAATTTTCTAATGAATTAAGTGTGGATATTTTTTTTTGAATGTTGGTGATTTTAATTTTCGTAATAAAACATAAAAATAAAATAAAAAGCATGACAAAAAATAAAAATCAATTATACAAAAAATATATTAAAAAAAAAATAAAAAAAGCAAAAAAACAAAAACAAAATTAAGCTGAAAAAAAATAAAAATTAAAAATTAAAACAAAAAAAAGAAAAAAGGAAAAAATTAATATATAAAAAAAAGGAAACAAAATTCAAGAAACATATAATTTAAGGAAAAGAATTAAAACTGAACAAAACAAAACATCAAAATATTTCTTTTTTTAATTTCAATTTTTTTAATAAAGCGCGCACACACACACACATAATTGCAATTTTTTTATAAAAATAAATTGAGCTTAAAAATAAATCTTTTGATGTTCTTTTTGGTTAAGTTTTATTTTATTTTTCCTTTTTTTTTGTTTTAATTTTTAAATATAATATATATATATATATATATATATATATATATATATATTAATATATATATATATATATATATATATATATATATATAATTAAAAAGTTTTAAATTAAAAAAAAAATCGCCCCTCAGCACCCTAGGTTGATTCCTAGAATTGACCTAACCCGCCTTTGGCCCTAGTTGCTCCCACAATTTTCGCTATAATGAATTGAGTCTACTCCCACAATGTGTCAATATCATCATTGTTATTTTTGTTTTCATTATAATGGATCAAGTTCACCTACATTGTGTGTCAATTCGATGATTGATTTTTAAATTTTTATTGCAATGTAACATGTTGTCCTAGGATAAGATTTTAAAATCACTATATGTTTAGCATTTAAAAGATAAATTAATATTGGCATAATATTTGTTTCAATCAGGTGTTCATTTTTGAAGTTTCTTTAGTCATAATTTTTTTCCAGAAAGTCATGGTAGAAATATTTTGAAAACATAAGATTTTTAGTAGTCATAATCTTTGGTTTTAATTCCGTGGTTGAAAATTTGTCAAGATTTTAATGCTTTTCTAAGTCATGATATTTTATCTTTATTGCTATTGTTCAAAACAGTTATAAATATTTTTTCTTTAGTAGCATGCCTGAAAATGATTGGAATTTTAAGGTCTTTCAAAGACATGATATTTTATATTTAATGTCATGCTTGAAAATCATTGGAATTTTAAGGGTTTTTTAGAGACGTGATATTTTTTCTTTAATTTCATGCTTGAAAATCATTGGAAATTTAATATTTTTCGAAGTCATGATATTTTATCATTAACATCATTATTAAAAAAAATGTTGAAAATTTACCCTGAAAAAAAAAATAAAAAAATATGTTGTTCCTCCATCAACACTTTTCGTTTCCAAGGTGTCTTTTGCCGAAAAAAAAATGTTTTTACTACCATTTAAAAAAAAAAATGAAACTTTACCCTGAAAAAAATGTTATTCTAGAATCAACACTTTTCATTTTCAACCTATTTTTTGATGTTTTTTTGGGTCTTCATTTTCTATTAAAGCCTCCACTCTATCCTTCTTATGGGTAAAATTTTCTCGCTTAATCTTAATTTTGGTTCAAGAATTGTTCTTTGATGGGTTTGGTAGTGTCAATGTAGAGGTGTTTAGTGGGATCTTGGTGTATGATGAAGAAGTTGTTGGTGGATGTGGAGGCTCAATTGTGGCTCATGCTCTTCAACTTAATAGTATTTTATCTCTATTTGACTTGTGAGGTGGTGGGTCTGTCAACTAAGGAATTTTTATTTCTCATGTGGGACCTGGGAGATACCTGAAACTTAGGGTGGCCTAGAAGGGGCAATGGCTTTGGATGTTTTTTGTAATTAGTGTGGGTTGTTTCTAGCTTTTCCTAGACAGGTGGGAAAAAAGTGTCCATCATATAAATAGTGGGCACTGCATTGTTTTGTATTTCACATTCTATTATAACTTTTTTACAGATGAGGTCTTGTGGGTGTTATAGACATTTTCGGGCACTTCAACCCCAATCATAAATGTCCATAAACTGAGGGCTCCTAAGTCCCTAAAAGTGTTGCTTCGCTGCCTAAAGGAACAAGGTCAGCTGATTACATCATCTCCCAGAAGTTCTCCACTGAAAACTGCTCATAAATGGTCAAAACTGGACCATACTGAAAGCCCAATGCAAAGGGTGCGATGCATATTGAATTGCTCCTCTGTAGGGTGTGATGGTCGAGAATGAACAAATGGCAAGGACAAAATGCGAGGTGGAAGATCATGGAATCTTCCAGAAGCTTCCCCTCTAACACTTGCCTCTCTGTTTTCGACCAGGGATGAGTCAGAGATCATCATTCTCCAAGTGGAAGCAGAAACTATCAGAGAGAGGACAGTAATCAAGATCCCAGAAGATGACTCACCTCCCTATAATCATCTATATATGGATCCCTCATCACAGAGATCCACAGGCTGGAATTTTGTATCTTATAGAGAAGTGTTGTTGATTTTCTGGTGTAATTTCATAGTGTTGGTTGATCTAAGCTTTACTTGAGGTGAATAAGGGCCTTCTTGTTGGAGGATGATGTTGGGTCAAAACATATGGTTGTAATCCTCTTGCTATTTTTCATCTTAATAAAGCTATTCAAGTTTTCCTCCATATTCTTGTATGTTTCATTATATATGCATTTGTATGGTTAATACACATCTGGTCCTGTGTTATTTATGAATATAGATCTTTGTTCTTCGATAGTAGTATGTTGTTGTCATTCCACATGTGCTCTTTGAAGCTAGGCAGACAAAGCAGAATCGGCAAGGCTCTATTGGGAAGGAGAGGAAATCAAGCGCAAGACTAAGGTTGGTCTCCTTTGTTCCACTCCTATCTATTTTCATAAAGGAAAGCGAAAGTAGACTTTAGTTGTTTGTTTCTAAGATAGCCACCCATCTTAGTGGGAATAGCAACATTCGAGTGGACACTATTCCCGGTAACAAAATGGCGACTCCACTGGGGAGCGACTAATTTGTTTGTTAGCCTATCTATCTTTGCTTCTTTTATAAACTTACAGACGAAGCCTGAAGCTAAGCCAGCTAGCCTTCGAACTACATTTGTTATACAAATGCAAAGTAGATCAATGCTGCTTCAGTCTATCTCTGGGTTTTTCTTATGAATTAAACAATCGATCTGCAAACAATCTAATTGCCCTAAGTGGTGGCTCTAGTAACCTCTTTAGATCACCCCTGTGTTTTACATATATTGAACATTACTTACTCGGCCTAAATCCTTGAACTGAATTGCAAATTGTGAATAAAAACTTGTTTAAATTCTCGCACTGGTACCATCACACTCTGCCTTCAAGGCAACCTGTATTCATTGCACTTCTCGAGTGCAGTAGGTGCGCTACATACTGAATTCAGTGTGTGATAGGTGCGATGGTCAGGGAAGGTTAACTTTACCTTCAGACTGTGGTTTTTTCTCACTGTTTTCAGACCTATTCAGGAGTTTTAGTGTTTGTAGTTAGTGTATCTCTGTGAAAACCCCCTTCTCTTACATTATTATGCCTCCTTAGTGCAAAGAACTATAAGTGTTTTTATGTATTATGCGTCATTTTCAGTTCTCTTTTGCAAAAAGTAGCATAGTCAAACAATCGTTTCTGGATCTGAAAGTGTCGTAGCTTTCATTTTCAGTTTTAGAAGACAATCCTATTATTCTTGATAGTCAATTATATGGTTACTTTTGTATATGATTTGAATTAATAGTTTTGAAAGTGTCGAAAAGGAATTTTCATTTTGAAATCGCAAAGTGTCTCTCCTACCTTCACTTCATTTTGAAAAGAAATTTGTTGAGTACTGTCGCGTTGAAAATAATTCAGATTTGCACATAGCTTTCTTATCATCGTTCATACATTAAGAAGGATGAAAACAAATACATGGATGTGCATTTTCATTTTGACTGCTTGGTTTGATTTAGTACAATACATTTAGCGTGTGCTCCGTACTCTTTGCAGAAAGATTCTTAACTTTCTTTCTTTAGTAGATAGGATTTTTCTTGCCAAAAGAAGATTAAATGTTTGTTTATCATCTTAGACTACATTTTAGGAATTATATACACATCACGCGGTGAACCTGAAAGGCAAATTTTTAAGCAATATCAACTTAAAATAAATTTAATGAATCTAACAACGCTTTGGAACCTATCGCACAACATCTAGAGGTCTAGGCTAGAGACGTATTTCGGCGTCGTAAAACCTGGTAACTGTTGTTTTTAGTGTTGGTTGGGTGATTCCTCCACTCTGAAACGGCAAGTACTAGTACGAACTTGTGCTCCCACGTACCGTCGAGTATATATTGGGAGACCACAATAGGCTACATCCTTTATCCTTAGTAAGTCATGTTTGCCGCTCTATCAATCGCAATGCACTGAACACAACATTCGGGAAGATTGACTGTTCTACTGTAAAGTATTATGCAGTATTGCGATTGGTTTGGCAATCTTTTCTGCCTAGATCTCTAGAGAAGTCCATTTTGCTCCTTTTCAGACTCCTTCAAGGAAAAGCTCCTCTGAGCACTTGTCACTTCAGGCTCAATAAAAATCGAAGGTGACTAGAGTCATCTTTTGTTTTTCCTCGACTCTTTAAAATTGAAAAAACAAGTTGTGTCAAAGCGTCTAAAATTTAGTTTAATCAGAATAACATCACAAATTGCCCCGTTGGTCTTTAGGTTGAGAAAATGGAGTCTACCAACCAAGGATTTTCCCTTGGAGGAAATCCTAGTCCCTTCTCCTCTTGGGGAGATGTTGGTGCACCCCATATGGCCACATTGTCACTTCCAAGGTTGACAATTGGTTTGACTATCTGCCTCTTCTCGACCTCTGTTGTTCAGAATCCCGTAATTCCTGAGCAGTCAAGTCAGTAACTAGATGACACTAGAGTTTCCTCCCAACCTTCTACTTCATCTGATTCTCCCTCTCCTCCTTCCTCTTCGCTTGATAAAGCCGATAAGGAAAAAAATCAAGTAACTGAGAAGAAGAAGGATCAGAAAGAGAAAAAAGAAAAGAAGAAAAAGGAACCAAAATAGAAAGGGGGCAACCAAGTGTCATCTAGCAAAAATACTCACACCGCATCGTTGAAACCTAAATCTACTTATGTCATTTGCAATGGAGACCACTATCACCAAGATTTTCCCTGCATCCCTTGGATCTTAAGGGACTAGTCTCCTTGTTTGCAAAATCCAGTGGCATCAACTTCTAACGATCATGTTGAATGCACACCATCAACCAGTGAAAGTGAAGCACATGGACATAAAAGGAATCCCAGATCTCCTTGTAAGTTATGTGAAGGCACTCACGCCATCCACCATTGTCCCTTCCTTGACAAGGCTTAAAGAGTTTTGGATGACCGTCCTGTTTCACCGCTATGGCTTCCTCTTGGATATAAAAAACTCTTGCCAAGTCCTCCACCGATTGAAAATCTGGCTGACCCGTCATTGTGGTCGGCCGAAGCATCTATCATTTAAAATGAACCCTATGAATCCATACCAGATGAAGGTCAAAATATCGAGACGTCATTTGACCCAGTCTTGCCTTCAGAGTGTTCATCTTCGAATGATACCGTCACTGAAGAGAAAGAGAACGACACCGTTCAAATTATTTTCATCAACACAGACTCTGATGAACTTGGGGGTAGTCCACCTGTTCCTTTATCGCAGGAAGAGAGTTTATTTGATTCATATCCGGTCGTCTATTCGGTCCCACCACCAAGCAACCTAGTTGTTTCCTTCGACTGGAACCTACTAGGCAGACCCCGTTTACCAGCTAGTGTACCATTCAGAATCATTGTACAAGATTACAGAATGGTTATGGCTAGTACCATCATCAATGAAGGGGCTTCTGTGAGTATCCTTTCCTCAACTGCTTGGAAAACGCTTGGTTCACCATCGCTTTTGCCTGAAATGAGAAATATGACAGGCTTTGAGAAAGGAATCAATCGACCTTTAGGGATCCTTCCAAATTTTCCCATTAATTTGAGAAGGAAAATCGTTCACATGAATGTGATGGTAGTTCAAGGACCCTTGGATTATAATCTACTCCTTGGACATGACTATATTTATGCATGGGAGCCGACATCTCCTCACTCTTTAGAGTAATGTGTTTTCCGCACGAGGGCAGAATGGTCAAGCTCATAGACCAAATGTCATTCCCCGGTTCACACATTGCAAATAGTCAAATGCCATCCCTAAATGGTCTCTTCATGCAAGGAATGTCTCATCGATCCTCATTCCATCCACCTAATGAGCGCGAGTGATTTAGGAGGATGTGACTGAAACCCAGGGGGCATGCACCCTGGTCTGTTTTGACAGGAAAACCTTGGGTATAGAGTAAGTTTCCGTGGAGAATATATGACTATTCTGACGAACCCGTCCTTACAGGAAAATGGGATCAGGCTGGAATAAGATACCTTCGTTAAAGTTATGTGAGTGGAGTATCTCTACGCCACTCCCCTTTGTCTATTTCGGTAGACATCGCCAAGGAAGCATTTTGTCTGCTACGCGGATGGAACTTTCATGGTAACTTGGAAATTTTTCGCTATGCTTGGGGGCATGAAAACCTTTCCGCATGCAAGCGAAGAGAGGCTATTTATTTTTTAAATTTGTAGGACCTCTAACCCTTTAAACCCGTAAGGCTAGTCGTTTCCTAGCTTGCATAAAGAAAGGATTTGGGGCAAAGCTTTAAAGATGTAAGCCCCTTCAAAATAACATCTTGAATGAGACATCCTTATCATATGACTGGCAAGTAGTGTTACCGCAAGGTTCAAGCTCGTTAAAAAATAAACCCTCCACGAGCATTTTTAGCGCATAGTTCAAGCCCGTTAAAAAATAAATATAAGTCATGAGCAAATGTTTCCCCCAACATTTAAGTTCATTAAAAAATGAACTGGTATATAACCATTGTGAATGCCTTATCGCCAGCCTTTGAGCGTTGGTCGTGTTCTCATCATCACCTCTACTTTGTTTTTAACTGATCATTCACCCCCATATGATTGTTTACCCCTTCGAGGAACATCTGCGAAGAGTGATTCTATTAGCCACCCTTGTGACACTGCCGTGATTGGAAAATTCCAAATCTTCCCTGGAATCAAGTGCTAGCCAAAACCATCACTCGTTCCTTGAAAATGAGTCTTCTTTAAGCTCTTTTCAACTAACTCGTAAAATATGAAAATATTGCCGAGCGATTGGTCTCTCTGGCTCATTAACTTCATCGGAAGTTCTATCCCTCTTCTAGATTTTAATCTTTTTGGACCTGAGGGATTATTATACAAAAAGATCGATCACTTGTCTTGTTGGGCTCGTTAAAACTATCAAAAATTCATCCCTTTTGTATTATTTTATGCTTTTTCGGACTTCAGGGATTATATGATGAAAAAGAATTGTTGGAGTCTCCTTTCGGTTTCTTTCAGACTCTGTAAAATTGAAAGGGACTGAGTTATCTTTGTTGTTAAACTCGTTGAAACCGAATAGCAACAAACTCATCCAAATGGATGAGAACGAGTTTCACTGTCACTAGGCTCGCTAAAATATACGACAGGTTGGCTCGAAGGGCAGATTATAGAACAAGCATATGTTATCCTCCTCAAGCTTGACAAAAATAAAGAGGTATTGGTCAGCAATGACTGGGGAAAATTAGGAAGAAAACTTGAAAAAACTTTATTGGTAGCAAGTCGCTCTTGAACATGACACTCTCCTTCTGCATCCATGCCGAGTTGGGTTGTTCTGTTCACTGATCATCACCATTGGTTTGTCACACCATCCATATTTGGGGTTAATGATACCAATCCATCGTCAGTGTCGCTGATATGTTCACGAGAAGTCATTCAGACAATTCACCTGTGTCTCACCCACTGCAATACATTCATGCTCCATTCCTTCATGACCGCCACCCTAAACCCTGTATCATTAGATTGTTTTCACCTCCAAAATCATTTGCTTCATTTCGTGTCGTTGATGTGGGATTCATTAAGGTCCTCCTGCGATGGGTCGCTTCTTGTCGACATCATCTCATTATCCAAGAAGTTGACTTAGGAACAACCCTTTCAGTACTTTGAAGCTTGCATGCCTCAATGGCAAGATTCTCACTTTCGGCGATAGGTTTACATCAATGGCCTTCGACCGAGATATTTTATGTGGTGTTCGACGCAAAGTCCTTTTTCACACCATGTGAATTGTATTATAGTACCTTGAGGATCATTGTCATTATTGGTGATTCCTCTCGCACCTGTTAACAACTTACATCTTTGGCTGGTAATCAGGCAATGTCCTTCCATGTTCGACTCCAAAACATTTTTCACATGGATCGACTTGTACTCTGAGTGAACATTGAACGAGTTTTGAAGACCTCGGATCTAGTTTCATCCATCCGAGCTGCGATATATTCAGGAATATAAAGACATCAAGTGTACGTCATTGCCGAACAGATGATCATCCAAATAAAAGGATGATGAGTTCATATCATCAGTCTGTCACACAGACGATTGTCTGTCCTATGTACATGAAAATGAATTTATAAAGCTAAGCATGGGAATGCCCGCCTCAGCTAGATCATGAAAAAATGTTGTCAAAATAATGTATTGTACTATATCTTATTATAGGTCACCTCCCAGCTCGAAAAAACTTTGGATCCTCATAGTAAAGCATTTCACTCGACATCAGAAAGATTAACGACCTCATGCTTTAGGGGGCAACTGTTATAGACATTTTTGGGCACTTCAACCCCAATCATAAATTTCCATGAAATGAGGGCTCCTAAGTCCCTAAAAGTGTTGCTTCACTGCCTAAAGGAACAAGGTCAACTGATTACATCATCTCCCAGAAGTTCTCCACTAAAAATTGCTCATAAATGGTCAAAACTGGACCATACTGAAATCCCAGTGCAGAGGGTGCAATGCATATCACCTTGCTAGTGTACAAGGTGCGATGTATACTGAATTTATCCTCTGTACGGTGCGATGGTTGGGAATGGACAAATGGCAGGGACAAAATTCGAGGTGGAAGATCATGGGATCTTCCAGAAGCTTCCCCTCTGACACTTGCCTCTCTGTTTTCGACCAGGGATGAGTCAGAGATCATCATTCTCCAAGTGGAAGTAGGAACTATCAGAGAGAGGTCAGTAATCAAGATCCCAGAAGATGACTCACCTCCCTATAATAATCTATATATGGATCCCTCATCACAGAGATCCAAAGGTTGGAATTTTGTATCTTATAGGGAAGTGTTGTTGGTTTTCTAGTGTAATTTCATAGTGTTGGGTGATCTAAGCTTTACTTGAGGTGAAGAAGG
>APFE031226387.1:9029-29762 GCA_000404065.3 Pinus taeda
ACATGATTTTTAATGACTTTCTCTCTTTTTGAAGTTTGACATGGAGAGCAGAGGTATAAGGCTTGACAAGGAGGATAATATGACTATTGATGGAGCCATATTAACTGCAGATAGTCATGGTGACAAATTTCAGTTTAACACCTTGGAACAGGAAAAGATGCTAAAAAGTTTGTTGGATAAACAAAACCAGCGTCAGCCGAATCCTAGTCCAGAGCAAACGCATGTATCAGAGGAATGAGGTTATCACACTGATCAGGAAGAGATGGAAGGAAGGGAGGAGATTCGAGGAGAGCGATTTGATAATGCCTCCGAACATCGAACCTCAAAAAGACAATGGGTAGAGCTGCAGGGTGAGTTTCGAAAGATCAAGCCGCCACATTTTGATGGGGAGTCTGAGGATGCAGCGAAAGCTTGGCTAATTAATATGAACAAATATTTCCAAGTTTATGAATATGATCACAACCTCAAGGCACAGCTGGCTATTTTCCAGCTGCAAGGAAAAGCTACTTTATGGTGGGAGGAAGTCAAGATAGTGCGGGGAGTGAGTGAGCAGGATATAACTTGGGAAACTTTTCAAATATACTTTAAGGAAAAATATCTAATGGAACGTTTCTACGATGAAAAGGCAAGGGAATTTCATGATCTGTGGCTTGGGCAGCAGACCATGGATGAATTTATTACTAAATTTACATCTCTACTTCACTATGTACCGTATATTCGGGAGGAAAAGGCAAAAGTGCAGCGGTTTGTTAGCAGTCTACCCTAGACAATGAGGGAAAGAATCGAATTTGATAACCCGAAGACTATGGATGAAGCAATACGGAAAGCTAGAATTTGCTATCAGCAGAATAAACAGAAGGGAGAAAATTTTGGGAAGCGTTGGATAGATAAAAAGGGAAGCAGAACGACTGTGGGTGCTAAGGGAGCTCGTGGAAATTTCAGTAAAGGATTTTCCAAAGGGCCAGGCAATAGGAACCAGCCCAAAAATCAGCTCAGAGTAAAGCCATCAAATGAATCTAGATACAACGAGAAATCGGGCAGAGCTGATAACGAGGGGACAGTTAGACCTCCAGTACAGTGTTGGGGGTGTGGCAGGCCACATTATATTAAGAATTTCCCTCATCGAAAGGGTAATGATTAGGTGTCCCAGGTTTATGAAGCATCAACAGTGGGAGACATGGCTCGGTCTATACCAAGAATAAATGCTACCCTCGAGGACCGTCAAGCTGATTACCAGCGGACAATGGTAGAATTCGAAGGTAAGATTTTTGATCGAACTGTTTCTGTTTTAGTTGACCCAGGCGCTACATTAAGTTATGTTAGTCCCAAGGTTGTGGAAAATTGTAATTTGCAATCCGTTAAGTTTAAAAGCCCATGGCTAGTCCAGCTCGCTACTGGGGCAAAAAGGCGAGTGTTGGCCAAGGTAAGCAATTGTCCATTGAGGATAGCTGGTCAGACAGTGACGGCAGAATCGAACGTACTTCCTCTCGGATCATATGATGTGCTGATCGGAATGGACTGGCTGGAAAAGCGGTGGTCCATAATAAATTGTAAAACAAAGACAATTTCTTATCAGGATTAACTGGGAAACAAATAAGAAATTCAAGGTATTCTTAAGCCTGTGTAGATTTGGCCAATTACCACCTCACAATTGGCTAAATGCATCAGGAAAAAGTGTCAAGTATATGTAATTCAAGTGGGTTATGCCAGTTCAAAGGATAAAGTTAATACTTTGGAAGGCATACCGGTGGCGCAGGAGTTTGCAGATGTGTTTCCCGAAGAAATACCAGGGCTGCCACCTAAGAGAAATTTGGACTTTACCATAGAACTGGTACCTGGTGTAGCCCCGGTGTCTCAAGCACCATACCGGATGAGTGTGCCAGAATTAACAGAATTAAAGATGCAACTGCAAGAGCTGTTGGACAAGAAGTACATCCGCCCCACCATATTACCCTGGGGAGCCCCTGTATTATTTGTCAGGAAGAAGGATGGAACTCTCCGTATGTGCATAGATTATCGACAGCTGAATAAATTAACAGTTAAAAATAAATGCCCACTACCATGCATCGATGAACTGTTTGATCAGGTGAAAGGGGCGATAGTATTTTCAAAGATTGATTTGAGATCCGTATACCACCATATCATAATTAAGGAGGAGGACATAGCCAAAACTATTTTTCGAACCCATTACAGACACTATGAGTTTGTGGCGTTGCCCTTCGGGCTGACCAATGCACCTACGACGTTTATGTGCTTGATGAATAGTGTATTTCATAAGTATTTGGATAAGTTCGTGTTAATTTTTATTGATGATATACTAATATATTCCTGGAATGTCAAAGAGCATGAGGAGCATCTCAGGCTCGTATTGCAAACGCTCCGGGAACATCAGCTGTACGCTAAGTATAGCAAATGTTATTTCTATAAGAAGCAGATCCAGTATCTGGGACATATCATCACTAAAGAGGGCATTGTAGTGGACCCCGAAAAAATAAGAACTATAATGGAATGGCCAATACCGAAAGACGTGGCAGATATAAGGTCTTTCATGGGACTCGCAGGATATTATAGGCGATTTGTGGAAGAATTTTCACGAGTTGCTTACCCTATCACTTCCTTACAAAAAAAGGGGAAAATATTTAAATGGACTGTGAAATGTCAGCAAAGCTTTGAACAGCTCAAACATCTGCTCACAACTGCACCAGTGTTGAGCATTGCAGACCTGGAAAAGGATTATGTGGTCTGCACCAATGCAAGTAAAGAAGGTGTAGGAGGGGTGTTGATGCAGGAAGGGAAAGTAATCGCTTACGAATCCAGAAAATTGAAAGAGCATGAATAGAAGTATTCTGCTTATGACCTGGAACTAACCGTTGTTGTGCATGCATTAAAAATGTGGCGCCATTATCTGATAGGGAAGAAATTCTTATTGATGGCAGACCGCCATAGCCTGACCAGCTATTTTAACCAACCAACTTTAAACGCTAGGCAAGCTCGGTGGGTGAACTTTTTGAGTGGATTCGATTTTGAGATCAAGCACCTGAAAGGAAAAGAAAATCGGGTGGCTGATGCTCTAAGCTGGAAGGTGCATTGTCTCTATGAAATTGCCTTTAGTGAAGGATGGTCTACCCTCAGCGAAGAAATCAAAGGGGCTGCTGAGCAAGATCAAGTTTATCAACAAAAGAAGCAGCAAGTGCAAAATTTGACCAGCCACATAATGCAACAGGGCTATGAGCTGAATGCAGCATGCATATTATACTACAGGAAAAGAATATATATACCCAATCAAGATGAAGTCAAGAAAAAGGTTTTAGATGAATATCATAAAATTCCTTATGCAGAACACCCGGGTTACCAAAAGCTCATCACCTCGCTTCGAAAGGAATATTACTGGCTGGGTATGAAAAGGGATGTAAGAGATTACCTGGCACGATGCATAGAATGTCAGCAGGTTAAGGCCGAACATCAGCACCCTGCAGGGCTATTGCAGCGATTACCTGTACCAGAATGGAAGTGGGAGATTATTACTATGGATTTTATCACAGGGTTACCTAAATCCAAAAAGAATAATGATTCCATCATGGTTGTGGTGGAGAAACTCAGCGAATCAGCCCACTTCATACCGGTACAGTCTACCTACCATGCATCACAAATAGAAAATATCTTTATGCAAAATATTTTTAAGCTCCATGGTTTGCCCAAAACTATAATATCTGACTGCGATGTTAAGTTCACATCGGTTTTCTGGAGGACTTTATTTGAAGGTTTGGGAACTCAACTAAATTTTAGTACCGCATATCATCCGCAGACCGACGGGCAGACTGAGCGGGTAAACCAAGTGGTGGAAGATATGCTGAGATTTTATGTGATGCAGCAACCGACTCGGTGGGAAGAGTATTTTCATTTGGTGGAGTTTGCATATAACAATGGCTTTCATGCGTCCTTACAGATGAGCCCATTTGAAGTACTTTACGGACGAAAATGTCGTACACCATCCAGTTGGGGTGGACCCGAAGACAGACTCATGTTGGGTCCTGAGATGTTAAAAGAGATGGAAGAAATGGTTAAAAGATTGTGGGCCAACTTAAAGGTAGCCCAAGATAGACAAAAAATTTTTGTGGATCAAAGAGGAATATCAAGGAATATCAGGTAAGAGAGCATGTATATGTAAGAATTCGGGCAAAGAGAAATACTTTACAATGGAGCGGTTGCGCCAAATTGGCACCCCGCTTTTGTGGACCCTTCCAAATTTTAGCAAGGATTGGGCCAGTGGCTTATCAACTAGCCCTACCCAGCCACATCCGGGTCCATAACGTCTTCCATGTGTCAGTATTAAAGAAATATGTCTATGACCCTAAACACATAATTAGTTGGAAAGACATTCAGGTAAGAATGTGCCTTAAATAACACAAATTAAAAAATTGGTTGTTAAGAAGGAGACTGATCGAAATATTGTGTGTTTCAGGTGGAGCCAGAAGGAGAATTTTTGGTCGAGCCAGTGAGCATATTAGATTGGAGAAGGGTCGTGCTGCGGAAACGAGCCATCATCCAGGTTAAAGTGCAGTGGTAGCACTTCGGACCGGATGAGGCCACCTGGGAGAATGAGCAGAGCATGAAGGAAGCTTATCCTGAACTATTTACGGGTGAAAAACATCAGGACAATGTTGAACTTCAGGAGGGGGAGATGTGATGCCCCTAGTACATTGGTAGTATTTTAAATTAAATGCAGTTAATTTGACTATTTGACTATGGTTATGTTGGTAAAACTGAGTAATTATTAATGTATTACTGTTAAGTTTAACTATATGGTTAATTATTATTTTGTTGCTTCTAATCATTGTTGAAAGAAAAATAGTTTGGCAATAGTTGTGGTGCCTCCTCATGAGAGGACGATTAAAATTAAAATAGGACAGTTGTCAAAGAAGGAGATAGGAAAACCTAACTACCTTCTGGAAATGGTTGAGACTCTCGTATGCGGAGGAAAAAGAGAAAAGGAGGAGGATACACTAAGTCTGGTGATGACCAGATAGTGAGAGAGGAGCCAAAGATAATAAAACGCTAAATCTGGTAAGGACCACATAGCGAGGCTCAGTGAGCTGTATCCGTGCAGCAAACACTAAGTCTGGTGATGACCAGATAGCGTATAATTGGGAAGCAGAAACCTTCCTGGAGCCGCTACGTCTGGTAGTGACCAGATAGCGCAGGTCTAGCGACGCTAGAAGTCTTACATGCAACAGGGGTCTTGCAAGAGTGCTTGGGGGTGGAAGGTCGAGTAGGACCCTCCTAAGGATGGGAGGTTGACAAGCGCATTAGGGAGGTTTGCTCTCTGTTCAGGTAAGAAATGACTGAAGAGCCAACAGTCCTAGTTTTCACTTATATATTTGTTCAAATTCTTATGTTCATGGAAAACAAAGAACCGTGAATATATATATATACATAAAAGAACTATGAATTAATACAAATAGTAAACAATGAAATTAGTGTAATACATAAAGTATTTAAGATTGAGATCACTGTGTAGCCACTGTAAAACCGAGAAAAGAATCAAAACTAGGTTCCTATTTTCCAAGATAAATCTTCGTAAATAGCAGCGAAGGAGTGAATAAACATGGTCATACTTGTATATTAAACTGCATTTTAAAACCAAGCCTGAAATTAATATACGTATACGAGTATTCCCATGGTCTTGCAAAAAACTAAAATAACATAAATATATGAATAGCTAAACACATGTAATTACAGGCTAAGCTTTTGATAGATTGTCGTAGCGGCTCTTTCTTACAGGAGTAGCCATAGAGCAAATAAAACGAGCATGGAATCAACTTCAGATTTAACCGTAGCTGGAGAAGATCATTGTTCAAGTAAACAAGCTTTAAACAAACATCCTCGGACTATAAATATGGTAACAATCATTGGAAAAGTCGTGGCAATAACACTGTAAATAAAAGAAAAGTATTTGGTATGAATGGGGTACCGTAGTCGTAAAGGGGGGTTACCAACGATAACAAGCAGCCTTCAATCATCAAACAATTAACCGTATTCCAACCCTAGGAAATAGCACCAGGTATCGAAACCGTGCACGGTGGTTCAAAAGAAAAAGGGAAACACAATCTTTCTGCATCCAGCTAAGAGCTTCAATTATGCAGACTAATACTAAACCATATAAACTAATTTCATAACCATTAGCGATAATCATTGCAGCGGAAGGGAAAAAATGCATATATTAACCCATTAATGGACGAATACAGAACAGTCATGCAAATCATAGCGTTAAATAAGTATTCACCCGGGAATAAGCCACAAAAGGGTTCGACCCTTGGTTCTGTATAAAATGAATATACATTAAGAAGTTGACAACCGGCGCAAATCGGCCAGCGCTCTATCCTCCGAACTATTCCGAGGGGAAATAAATACATTATAGAAAACCAAAGTAGGCCCGCGGCCTTACCAAAAAATAAATACAACTTGTAAAACCCATATCTGAAACAGAACTCAAGCAGGCTTGCCTAGAAGGGAAGCAGCTCTGCGATTTTTCCGAATTCACCATCTACTCTTAAATCTATGGAGGCAGATGCTTCTTACCCAGAAGGTGACCTGAGTAAGGGAGCCTGGACTAGTCGCCTACCTGGGAGTCGGTCACGATACCATGACCGAGTACCTGCGGCAAGAAATCACCCAAAACGCTGGTGAGAGAAGGAAACATTGTTAAAATTCATAACCGAAAACAACAATACCAAAGCAAGCAGTGTGCAGGCTTTACCATGAACGTCGTCGGTAGGCAGAGATTCTAGAATCGCCAGGAGTAACTTGTTTGGAAGGATGAGCGGTGTGAATTCAAATCGCCAGAGACCTGTAGGAGCCGGAAACCCTCTCCAAAATGAGTTCGAGAGAGTTCGGATGCCACGAAGAAACCCTTCAACAGTACTTTCCATACCGGAGTCAATGTAGATCGTTGATCTGGAAGGACTTCTCTCCGCCGTAGATAATGGCGTAGTAACCGAGGAGGAGAGCTTCAGTAATGGAATGCTCGTGCTGTACCAAGTGGGCGAACCATACACGTCAGTGTGGTTAGCTGGAATTAAAACCCGCGTGATGGACATGGAGAAACGCCGACAGATTGCATGCTCCAAGCGCCAGGTGGATAGGGCAATAAACATGGCGAACAAACCAATACATCCTGAATTGACAACCAGGAAGAATGGTTAGCATAAGAATCCAGCCCCCGATATCAACTTTAATGCGCACATAAATAGATTTAAAGATTCATACAATGCATAATTAATAAAAGTGTGGAACCGTAGAAAAGCCCTTGGGCTCCGAGGATTGTGTTAATTATTAATGTCAAAAAACGATTTACTGTTGTGCTGTGTATAAAGTTATTTTATTCTGTGTAATAAAGTTATTATATTAATATATGTTTTAACGGGGAGGTATTACATTATCTTTAAATTTAAATTGCCATTGTTACATTTGTTACGTAGGCATATTTACATGGGTATGTGACAATCGACTTCCAGGAATTTGTCATAGATGTTTTGCTGCCATCTCTGAAGGGATTCACTCTATTCTTTGTTTCTCTCACCATCTTTCCGCTTTTACCATACTTTTGTCCAGGTATATGGTGTTTTTGTCTTGTTGTGCTACTAATTATCTCGTTATGCTATTATTTTATCTAATCAATCATTTTGGACTGGGCTATTCTGGTAGCACTCTGGCACCCTCGTGACTCTGTACTCTCTGGATATATGGATCACATAATTGCAAATGTACTTTCTACTTTCTTTCACTATCAAAGAAATCGTAATTTTTTCTTTCTGGAAGAAAACAAAGAGGAGGAGAGCCACAAGAAATAGGTTTGAACATTCCATGAATACGTGAGTTATTCAATGGATGTTTGACAGCTTGTGAATATTCAATAATACCCGCCAGTGTTTCAGGGGAGATTTGGAAATTATATGGAATAAATCGCTAATCTGTAGTCTTCGAGAGGGGAATCTGAGCGGGTAGGCGAGAAAATTACATTTTCAAGGAATGCGGTACAGCAAACTGCGTGAAGGTTATACGGTGAAAATTTAAATTTTCAAGCAATGCGATACAGCAAATTGCGTGAAGATTGTACTGAAAAAAAATTGCGTGAAGATCATACAATGAAAATTAAAATTTTCAAGGAATTCCTACCGGATTTAAACATAATTGAACCCAAAAAGGAATCCAGAAAAGAGAAAAAACCGTAACTGACTACGCATTACTTCAATTTCGACACCTGTACTGACGCCTTTTGAAAAGTACGGCATCCGGCATTGCCGCGGTGGTGATGTGAGCTTCTCTGCCAAGTTTCCAACAAACACGACCGTAGCTTCCATACTCAGTTTTTTAACAGTTTTTATGAAACGCGGCCATCGATTAACATATTTTTGCCGTAGTTTAATAATTATGCTTTTTAGATAACAAACTCTTAACGAATCGTCAGTTTTCCATTTTCGTCATTATACTAAATATGTTAAAGGCAATTTTGTGAGGAAGTTGATGGAAATGGGCCAATGAATGCTCCCCTTTCCCCTTTTGTTATTACGGGAGTTCACAAAGCTTTTTGTGAGAAAGCTGATTGAAGTCGCAGATTATTTATTTGTCCAATTCGGCAATTACTATTAACAAAATTAATTAATTTGGAGTTGTTTATAATATGAATTTTTGGAGATTCCGGTGACAGAATCCGGCGGAAGAAATTGAGGTTAAATCTTGATTTGTTACAGTTAAAATGGTTTTTTAACTGCATATTTGGATTTAGCACCCTAAAAAACCCTGGGACGCTTTGATTGTGCAGAAACTAGTTATCAAATTTGCGATTCCAATAAATTACTGTTGGATTTTGACCAAAAAAAACCCACCAGAAAAACTTCCAAAAAATCGCATTATAGACTACTGGAATTAATTTCATCTGAAAAATGATTGAAAAATTAATTAGTTTTGGAAAATGGCCCAAGAAATGAGGGTTGTCGCTTTTCTCGTTAAGGAAAGGAAAATATGAGAGTTTTCTGAGCTTGTTGATTGAAATTTTTAAAAACACTATTAGAAAATATTATTTTTATCAACTAAAATAAGTTTTTTTTATTTGAATTAATTTTGATCATTTGCCCCCTATTTAGCCAGTTAAAAATATGGTTGGCATGAATTAACTAAATGTTTTATACAGCCAATTTGAAATTAATTAATTAAATATTTTATAAAAAAAAAATTGTAGGCAAAGGTGGTACTCTCATTTTCTATTATCACATCAAAAAATTACAGCAAAATTGGTGGAACCAACTACCCGCCCACCAGGGGAAACCGAGTAGGGTGTCCACCTAAAGTTTTTAACAACAAACCAAAAAAAGAAATACCGCATTCTGTTTTTCCAAGCTAAATAAACATTACAGTCCTTCCCTGGTCTAATTCTGCTGATATGCATATAGAAGCTGTCTATTACAAAATGAGGGAAGTTGTCTAGATTATCTAGATACCGCAAATTCATCAAAAGGAAGACAAGAACTAAAACTACTCAACTGCATTAGCAAGGATTGGAGAGTCCTCCTTGTTGCTCTTCTGCTGGCTGTCCTTGAGCAATTGTTGAATCTCATCTAACTGCTTCCCTTGCATCTCCATGGAGATTTGTAGGATGCAGAGCTCACATCTCAGGTTAGGAACACCCTGAGCCAACTCAGCCATTTCAGAAGCCACCTGCTCCAAAGCCTTGGCAAGCAAACGTTTCATCACCCAGTAAATGTGTAAGGATTGTTTGAAAGGAGACATTCTGCCTCTCGTATTACCGGGGTCATGCACCAGCAGCTCCCAATCCTCCATTTCCGAATCAGATTGAGCTTGTATTGCTTCTTCCTCCATATTTTGGATGATTCGCCTGATCTTGGGATTGGTATTCTGGACGTAAGCTCTCTCTGCCCGCTGAATTTTATGCTCGAATGTTTGTCTGGCCCTCCTGCCAGGACGTCTGCTCGGTTCCGGTTCTTCTCCCTTACCGTCCCGAGCTTTGTTGGCCTCGTTGTTCTGACCACGAATTGGGGCAGCCTTGCGGACACCCTGACGAATCCTCCTCCGACGCCCGCGCTGCGGTACCCGTCTGCCACGCCGGCTCCGCTGGCTAACACCCATGGCGTACCGCTCCCATTCCTCTGCATTCATACTCTGGTCGCAGCTTCCCTCCTCATCTGAAGTATCAAGAATTTCAAAAATTCCCTCCGGGTCTTCTTCCTTCACTACCCCTTTTCCTTTCTGGTCTGATTCCCTGGTTTGCGCAGCTTCCATTTCCTCCGCTAACCGAGCCTTCTTTCTAGTTTCCATAAATCCGCTCCCAGAAGGCCAACTATGAATAATGCGGGAGGCTCTCAGATGACCTGTGACTCCTCTCGCGCTGCAAATGCTAATTGAAGTCTTCTTATGCCGGGTGCTTTGCATGCAGGCTTTTATAAATTCCCGCAACCCGCTCCTGCTATCAATCCGGTTGTCCGAAACCTGCCATCTGTTCCTCCGATCATGGCATTTCCTATTAACCATCCGATTAGATTTATTTCGGTTTACAGTCTCTGACATGTACTCGCCATTTCTGCGCCAGTTCGAATCTATGATTGGGTTTATGTGAGGCAGATTTTTCCCCTCAGATTTCGTACCTTTTCGATGTGATCTCCCATGGCGATCACCGATCCCTTCTCCCGGTCCTTTCTGACATTCCTTAACTGTCTGTCCTAAATTCTGTCTGTTCCCAATGCTTCGCACGAGTCTTACCATTCGCATAGGGATCCTAATCATAATGAACCTGCGAGGTCTGGGCGCTCCACGTCCCTCTGGTGCTCCAGCTCATCGCTCTCCACCTTTCTATCTGTGGCTTGGTCATGATCGGCCTTGATTATGGTTGCCAGGTCCATCCATTCCTTGCGCCCACGCACTGCTCTCCATTGAACATCCACCGCACTGTCGCGGCCTCTGCATCCCCAGTTAGCCAAGAAATCAGCCGCCTGGTTTCCTTTCCGCCTCACATGGTTTATTACCTTATACTCAATGCGTTGCAGAAGATCGGCAATTTCCTGAACAATTCCGGCTGTTCGCCAACTATTCGTGACTTTTTCCCAATTCCGGCCATTGCTGAGCTTCTTCAGCATTTCCACCGCGATCTGAGAGTCCCCTGTGATTTCAAGATTGGAGTAGCCATTTCTTACTGCGATTCGTAAGCCTTGATGCAGAGCCCAGAACTCTGCCTCATTATTTGTCATTTCCCCCCCCCCAGTCTACAAAAATCCATCTTACCTGATTGTTGTTGTCCCGGAAAATGCCTCCAAATCCTGCTTCGCCTAGGTTCCCCTTAGAGGCCCCATCGAAATTCAATTTGATGAAATTCTCTTTGGGATAGCAGAATTTATCCCGGCTTTGGGTCCGCATCTCGTGGTTGGGATTCTGTTTATGAAAAACCATTTCAAATTTTAAATTTAATTTGTTCAAGATTTCAGCCTCCACCTGGTTGGCTTTCCAATCTTCCCCTGCCCATTTATCCACCAAGATTGTTTCCCGCAGTAGCTTGATTGCTTTTCCCCAAATGACTTCCGGTTCCTTTGCTAAGTTCTGGAATATCCTGCGATTTCTCTCCTTCCAAATCATTTAGAGTATAAATTCGGAGATGAGGTCCCAAGCTCTTCTGACCACTTTGCATTGAAAGATTTCCTTATTCCATTGAAAAACCACTTCATTGAATTCACGAGGGGCATTTTCAGGTTTACCAAAAGTTCGTTTGGTATTTATCCACAGGGTCTTGGCAAAGGGACAGTTTATCAGCAGATGGTTTCTGGTTTCCCCCTCTGAATTACACAGACAACATCTTGATGGGCCAATAAAACCCTTCTTTTGAATTCGATCCCAGGTTAGGATTTTGTTTTTTGATGCCAGCCAGATAAATATGGAGACTTTCGGCCACCAATTCCTTTCCCATACAATTCTCCAGTCGAGGTTCTCTTCGTTTCCAGTTTGCGCGGAGGTTAGGAAGTAGGCCTCCTTAGTAGTGAACGAGCCTTTCATTGAATTCCCCCACCGGAGGATATCCCTACCATTGCAAGCTTTAATCTTTCTTGACTCAACCTCCTTCCTGTAGGCTTCTTTTTGGTCCGGACTGAACTCTCTGTCCCACTCCGTCAGATCAACCCATATTCTCCAACTTTCTTCAGGGTTATTAGCTTTCCAATAGTCCCTGACATGAGGTCTATCGCCTCCTATTCTGTCACGGATCTGGTGGAGTCCCAGTATGCTGCTCAGTCTTTCCTTCTGATGCCATTTATCCTCCCAGAAGTTAGCTTCTTCGCCACCTCGGATCTCCCAAAAGGTATGCTTTTCAACCAAATCCCTGTTTAGACGAGCTAGGTCCCAGATAGATGACCCTTTGGGAGTTTCTCTTCGCCTTAAGATTTCCACTGCAGTTTCAGGCATATTATACTTTTCTTTCCATATGATTTTCCACAGATCATTTACCCCCCTGAGCCATCTCCACCAAAGTTTCGCTCCCAGCACCTTATTGAGAATCTCAGGGTCCCTCAACCCCAGTCCTCCTTTCTCCTTTCTTGCAGTTAACTGGCTCCAGGAGGCTAAGGCCCATTTTTTCTTCTGATCAGCCCCTCTCCATATAAAATTCCTAATGAGCTCTCTTATCCTTGCGCAAATACCTAGGGGGGCTGCCATTATTGATAAAGGGTAGACAGGGATAGCCTGAAGGACAGATTTTGCCAGAACTATTCGGCCAGCTATGTTTAAAGTTCTGAAGGCCCAATTTGCCACCTTGTTGCTTAGCTTATCTATAATTCCTTGCCAATTTTTCATCTTTTTGGAGGTAAAGTCCAAGATGTTGCCCAGGTATTTAGTGGGTAGTTCCCCCCTCCTGAAACCCAATAGTCGTATAAGGTGGGCTTTGACCTGATCCACTGTGTTAAATATGAAGACACAGGATTTGTCCCTGTTGATCTCCAGACCTGAAGCCTCCGCAAATAGATCCAAAATTCTTCTGAGGTGTTTTACCTCTTTGACTGTTGGTTCCCCAAACAACATGATATCATCAACAAATCGCTGATGAGTTAGAGGCAGATTATTTCCCCAGAGCTTAAGACCTTTTAGTTTGTTTGCTTCTCTTTCTTTCTTGATGAAGCGACCCAGTCCTTCAGCAGCTAGAATGAACAGAAATGGAGATAATGGATCTCCCTGACGAATACCTCTAGAAGCAGTAAAAGTTTTCGAGGGAGTCCCGTTCACAAGAATTGAAAAATTTGGGGAGGAGATCAAACTATGAATCCAATCAATCCACCTTCTACTAAAACCAAAACTTTCCAAGACTTTTCCCAAATAGTTCCAACTTAATCTATCATACGCCTTCGACAGGTCTAATTTAATCATCATACCCTTCTGTTTTTTGACTTTTAAGGAGTGAATAACTTCTTGAGTTACAACCAGGCCATCAAGGATCTGCCTTCCTTCAACAAAACCTGTTTGTTCATCAGAAATTAACTTATCCAGAAGGGGTTTTAATCTCCTGGCCATCATAGATGTTATAATCTTATAAATAACATTACACAACACTATGGGTTTGAAACCATTGGCATCTTCCAGATTATCACCTTTAGGGATTAAAGCATAGAAAGTGGAGTTAATGGCAGGCCATACCTTCTGGTTCATCCTAGATTCTTCTACCAGCTCCAGAATCTCTTTTCTCAGGAAGTGCCAACCTGCCTGGAAGAAGTCAACTGTGAAGCCATCCGGGCCTGGAGCAGTACCCTTCTTCATTGCTTTCACAGTTTCCTCTATCACCTCTAAAGTGGCAGCTCTCATCAACGCTTTATTTTGGTCTTCAGTGACTAATCGAGGAATGGCAGAGCAAATTTCCTGGATTGCATGCATTCTATCAGCTTGGGGTTCACTTAATATTTCCTTATGGTGATCCATAAGGACTTGTTCAATTTCAGCTTGCTCAACCACTCTGTTCCCATTCTTATCTTTGATAGAAAGAATCCTGTTTCTCTGTCTATGTTTGATCATAGCTTGATGAAAGAATTTAGAGTTTCTTTCCCCTTCCCTTAACCATTTTATTCTCGATTTTTGTCGCCAAAGGATTTCTTCCTGCTTCCTTCTTTCTTCAAGTTTGCCAAGTATTGCCCCTTCCTTGCTGATGCTTTCCTCTGTTCTGCCTTCCAGTATCATTTTCTGCTGAAGAGCTTCCATTTCTTTTTCTAAATTTAGTTTGTCTTCCATAATATTGCCGAACTCCTTCTTGTTCCAATTTTTGATTCTCCCCTTCAACTCTTTGAGTTTCAGCTGAAACATATGCATTTTTCCTTTGCCCTGGATAGTGCTTTGCCTCCACCATTATTCAAATTTTTTGATGAATTCTGGGTCTCTTAACCAGAAGGCTTCAAAACGAAAAGGTCTTTTTCCCTGGTTCACTTTAATATCCACCTCAAGTCTAATTGGCCAATGATCAGACCCCAAGGAAGGCATGATCTTTGCTTCCATAAAAATATCCTTGTTCATGATACCTTCAGAAACTAGGAATCGATCAAGCCTGGAAGCAATTTGATTTTTACCCCCCCTCCTGTTGCTCCAGGTGAAAATCCCATTAATAGTCTGAATGTCTACTAGTCTGAGATCCTCTATCAGTTCATTGAACTTGTCCATGAAGTGATCCATCTTCCTTATCCCTCCCTTCTTTTCTTCTAAAGATCTGATTAGATTAAAATCGCCACCTATTATCCAGTCAACTTCTGGATATAACCTATGAATGATTTTCATACTATTTAGGAAGTTTTCTTTTTCACCGGGAGAAGGAGGTCCATACACTCCTGAAATGACAACCTGCTCTTTAGTTCCTACTATTCTACCTAGGCTAGTAAGGATTCTACTCATACTGGTCCAGCTATCTAAGATGATATCATCCGGGTTCCACAAAATTGCAATACCTCCTGCAGAACCAATGGCATCTTGTCCCATAACTTCATAATGAAGTTTATTCTTGTCCATGATTTCTTCAATTTGTTGAACAAAAATTTTTGTCTCCTGTAAAATCATAATACTAGGCTTTTCTATTTTCAATTTTTCTTTCAAATACCTCTGCTTACCCTTGCTATTCAGGCCTCTTATATTCCAACTGATCACAATCATTTAAAACTTTTGGAAGGAGGGGAAGAATACCTCTGACAGAGGTATCACTTTGCCTGAGTTTATCAACGTTTCTCCCACAGTCTGGATAGTTTCATTCATCGGCTTCCGGCCTCGTTTCCTACTGCTTTTTCCAGAGCCATCCATTCCCGTCTGTCCATTCCCTTGATTGATTCCTATCATTATCTGCTTGTCTAAGTTCTGCCCTTTTTTTTCCTTATATTTCTGGAATACTTCCTTGTACAGTTGTTTCTGTTTCTCAGGTATGAATCTACTATCTAGATATTTCCATTCTTGGAGTAGCTGTTTCATGATTCTCTCCTCCTCAATCTCACCTTCAACTTGATTTTCCACATCCATCGGGGATTGTATTACTGTATCCTCCATCTTTCCTTCCGTCTGCTCTCCAGTAATTTGTCCTGGGTTTGCGTCCTTGCCTTTATTTTCTCCTGCAATATCCATTGGGGAATTCCCAGGGTCCTCGTCATCTTCCATATTGACTTCATAATCTTCATTTTCACTCTGAAGAGCCTGAAACTTGTTTTGGCTTATTGTGATACCGGATTTTCCTTGAGGTTGGGATTTTGTTCTTTCTTGACTCTACCTCTTTCTTCTTGAGACCTGTTGGAAACCCTTATCAGTCTCCTCCAATTTCCCTGTATTTCTCTGATGTTCCTCCTGACTTCTTTTCAATTCATCCTCCTTATTTAACGGGCATTGTCTATACAGGTGACCATATTCGTGGCATTTTCGGCACCTGAAAGGGATGTGTTCATAATCTACTGGTTGTTGCCACACTTCGTCATGATACTCCACCTCAACATGATCTAGGAGGGGTTCAGCTAGATTCATGTAGACACAAATCCTCGCATATGAGTTATATTTACCTCGTTTTGTAGCTTCTGCAGCTTTAACAAAGCTCCCGTTGAATTCCCTATTCCTTCCAAAATTTCAGGGTCCCAAAATTCATCAGGGAGTCCAAACAGTCTGACCCAGATTGGGGCTTCCAACAGCTTTTCCTTTTCTGGGTTGTACCTCTCCTCCCAGTATTTCATGAATAAGCCTGCATTGTTCATGAAATACGGTCCTTCTTCAAAGACCCTGTTTCTGTCTTCCAGATTCGTGAAGATAGCTGTGAAGAACCCTTGTGCACCCAACTTTAGGTCTATGTGACCCTTAGGTTTCCACCTTTGGTCAATCCATCTGTATAGCTCTTTCTCCGGTGGCCAATAGCCTATGAATTTGCAGATCAGGACATGATCTTTCATATAGCTGTTATATTCCTCAAGCTTGTTATTGGGGATAACATATCTTGGCTTTTTTTGTGCCCTTGGTAGGCATTTTCCTTTCATCCTTTTCTGCCACAAATTGCCCATGACTGAGGCATAGTTTTCCTGCTGATTCTGTTGCATTCCACTTGCACTATTCTCCCCCGTTACCACGTTCTTGAAGGAGGGGATCTCTCCCCTCCCCGTAGGGTTTTCCATTTCCCTCTCAACTCCTGTCTTTTAGAAGTTAACCCTAACAAAAACTGAAAAAATCTGCTTACTTGACAAGCAGAAGCACGTCTGACCTGCTCCCCGACCTGACCGCTGCGACAAATCTTCTCACGCATTCGCCGCCGGTCAGTTCCGTCTGCTGCGCCGTCTGCAAACCCTAGCAGCACGCATCCCACCTGCTCCTTGGCATCACGTGCTATTATTATTCATCCTACAACAAAACAATTAAATTATTTGATTTAATTTTTCTAAATAGTAAATACTGGAGGAAAAAACTAAACCAATTTTAATGGGTGGGAGATTAATCAATCTGATCATGTCAGAGCATTTCTAATCACCACATATTACCAGTAAAATAAAGAAATGAAAAATGAAAAATAAATTAACAATAAAAAATAAAATAGGAGTATTCGTTTTATGGTATTTAAATTTATGTGCAAATAAGACCCTTTTTTTGTAAGTCGATATTCTATTCATATGGAGAAAAAGATGTACAACCAACAGAGAAAAAAGTAGGTGGTCTCACCCCGACCGAGTTTGTTGACCAATGTTTGCAACAAGTGAAAAAAATACAAAAAGGAGGCAAAGGACATTATCCACAAACGAGAGGGTCAGAGGCACCAAAAGACATACAATACATAAAAACACCTGAGAGAATTATGGTCATTCGACGTAATGGAAACTGGGTTGTCCGGGGCTGTTCCTGGAGGAGGCGAGGGATGGACATTCCATTGGACGTGCCCTTTGAAGTGCGCCAACAAAGTCTCCAACTTTTCCACTTTTTCTACACGGTGGTTTTGGCCTTGCCAGACCACCACCACTTGCTCCCTGACCTGGCACTCGAAGTAGTGCATCCTATCTAGTGTGGCCATCAACTCATCATGCTCCTCCCAACAAACTCGTTTCACTGCATCCACCTGATCCATCATACTTTGAATTATTTCCTGATAATTCTCCAAACAACAGTGTTGAAGTTCCTGTGGGCCGGGAGATGCACACCGCCCAGATCCTTGGTTCGTTGTTCCTCCTTATCGTCCGCCACCTCGACGCTGATTTTTCTATGCCTGCACACTACAACCACCACTAGAGCCCTGATCTCCTCCACCACGACCACCACGCGATCCCATGCCAGCACGCTGGGAGCAAGCGATAGTCTTGCCACCCTGATGTGCACTAGCTGACACCATTTCCAATTCATCCGAGCCCACTAAGCCTGGCATGGAGAAAGGGAGGAGTGCCCACATCATGTGGATGATTCCATTTGGCTTGAGTCAGCAGGGCCAACACCAAAAAATTTCAAATTCCAGCCTATTGGACTTTTCCCTGACCACCACCCCCGAGAGCTAGGACTCCCAATGATCTTAAAATTGCTCGAAATGCCACCCACTGCGCCCCAGCCACTGACTTGCCATCAGATGCGAACCCTGACATGAGCTCACACCACAAGAGAAGGAAAATGTAGGGAGAACACACCCTAGGCCGATGTTGCACAAGAATCTTCGAACAACTGACACTAGGATGTCGACCCTGTGTATTCAATGAGGACGACTCTATTGTCACTGCTGCCCACCAAGAACCACCCACCAAACCACAAGTCATGCCAATTTCCAAGTTAGGCTTCAGAAATGGGGAATTCCACCCAGCTATAACTCCTGTGATACCACCTCTGAGCTCCTCTCTCAACCCAACCACTCAAACATGTTAAAAACCATTGAAAACCGAAGTAACAATTTCCCTCGTTTACCAGCGTCCACACAATGCAGGCACAGTATAGCCCGAGATATCTTGGGAATTTTTTTTTATTAAATTCACCATACCAAATGTCACAGAAGAATATTGAATACCACCCACCGACACTGAAGGTCCTTCATCATCGCTTACACTTACACGCAAGATACCACCTAGGATCCCAACACCAAACTAAGACAAAAATTCAAATGCGCCTTCCTCGTCATCCCGCTTGTTAACCTTAGACCACCTCCATTCTCTGAGAGGAAACAAAGTCTCGCAGGATTGCAGTAAAATCTGTCAGTACACCTCCCATTGCACCGATTGAGATGAGGGGACTCGAAGGCAGGTGCTCCGCCGATGAGCCATTTGTTGTCATTCCTGGGACTTAGTTTCCACGTGCTTCGAGGTTCTCACCTCCATCAGGGATGTGCAAATAAAACCCTAAATAACATGTATTGTTATAATTTTTTATGCAACAAATAAATTCAAATATAATTAAAAAAACTTTAAATAACAAGTATTCAAGTATTTAAATCGTTATTTCATGCAATATTATTGAAGAATCATGTTATATCAATAACCTCCACAATGAACCAGTGGATAAAACCTCACATAAAAATAACACATAGAAAAGAAAGAAAGAAATAGATATTATTAAATAAAACCCTCACAGTCACAATGAACAACACCACTGTAGCAAGTACATGATGGCCTTTAAAAGAATAAGTCTTCATCCCTGATGCACCACCATCCTTCAATCTACCCAAAAAACTTTTAGCTAAAAGACTTCTTCCCAAAAAGTTCTTCAAATAAACTCTTACATGCTCTTTTATGTTTTTTGGAATTTGTTTCCCATTTAGTTCTCGTGACTTCCAAGTAAAATTACATTAATAATTATTATTGTAACTAAATGAAATACAAATTCCATCATATAAATAATCCTCGCTCAAATCTCCATGTTAAAAATCCTTTGAATAATATTCTTGCATTAAAAGAAAAGATAATAATTAATTCTATAATATAAAGCATTATAATAAATGAAACTAAAATATAAGCCACCCTTTCATAATGTTTTCCTCATAATATTACGTACGTTATTAATGAAAATTATTTTTTTACCTTAGGTGAAACCCAATAAATTTTTTCCACTATATAAACTTTACATCATAAAATATTTATTTAATATGAACGCATTCTCCACAAACACAAGATAGAATACAAAGTATTAAATTTAATATGGTTTTCCTTTTTAAATGTTGAATACTTTCATTTCTAAAAATATGCCATGAAATCTCAATGCTCCTCCCATGCTAAATTGAAACCTGCACAATTTCATCACCCAATTATTATGATACAAATTTTGAGTTTAAATGAATGAAATATGAAATCTCTCATATGTTTCAATTTTTAAATTTTAAAATAAAATTAATTACAAATTTCAGTTTTTTTATTTTGATGTAGATTTCAAATAATTAAACAATATAATTCTTATATTAAAATCATGAATAATAACATATATAGATAGTATAAATGAAGTATATAATTCCAATATACACATAATATATGGATTTTCAAATAAAGATATATTATATAAATATTTTTTTTTAATAGAATTAAAAATACATATGTATTTTTTTTCATAAATTTTTGTAAGACTACTTCGTTTATCAATGTCTAACTCTCACCCCAATCAAGGGATTACACAAGATTTAAAACCCAAGGACTTTTGGTTGATAAGACTTCCTTTCTTTACAACTTATACCAATTAATAGATCCATAAAAGGACATCGCCTATTGCATATTTTATTTATAAATAATACCCTATGATAAATATATGATGAAATTTTAATATAATATATGTATTAAAAATTAAATAAATAAAAATTATTTCATATATTATATAGTTGTGGGAATCTTATTCAAAAAAATTTCTTAACATCGTCAGGTTTGAAATGGGACCAGCTCTTTAGTTTTTGATTAAAGCCCGATGGCTTAATACAACTCATATTTACTATAAATATGAGTTGTATTAATCCATCGGGCTTTAAATATGAGTTGTATTAAGCCATCGGGCTTTAATCAAAAACTAAAGAGCTAGTTAATCCGATGTTCCCCTCTAAAATCAACTCTCCTAAATGCCCCCTTGCACCACTCTGCATCGTGAGATCTGTGAGATTTGTTGTTAGACGATTAAACCATCCTATACCATTGGATGATGTCATAACCTCTCACCTGCGATAACCTCTCACGTGCGGATGATGCCATAACCGTAACCTCGCATGTGATGCCATAACTGTTTCATGGGTTTGGCCGAATGAAGTGATAACCGTCTCAC
>APFE031226387.1:54099-67059 GCA_000404065.3 Pinus taeda
TAAATATATAATTTCTCTTATATATAAATATATTTTTTGGGTGTCTCTCTCCTTGAGTCTCTCTCTTTTATATATATAAAATATTAAAATGTTAAGTTTATTATGACACATGACGAGTCTTTGAAACAATCTGGCTTAAAAATACAAAGAAACAATTTTACATATGTTTCTCTAGTTATTCTTAAGAGAAAAAGTAAAGCAACTCTAATGTTTAAGCATTCACTGCCACATTCAATATGCACACACAATCTTTTGCGATATATCTACATAAACAACAAAAGAAACATTCAATATGCACACACAATCTTTTGCGATATATTTACATAAACAACAAAAGAAATACTCAGCAGCTTGACATCTTAGATATCGCCCTTACATCAAGGTGCCACACACTTCCTTAACCCATCGGGAGATTGCTCTAGTTTCACAATTAAGGATATCGGTGTAAAGGATGTCTTCGGCCTTTCTTCCTACGAAGGTTTCAGCGTAGGCTCATGTTTTGTGGGCAGTTCAACATATTTCTCTACAGGCTTTGTATTCCCCAACCCAAGCGAACGCCGAAATTCCAAAAAAAACAGTCTTCAAAGCTCCCGGAACTTTCCCAAGCTCACATTGGAGCTCCCGCTGAAAATGAAACGTTCCCATATAGTTCCAAAGCTCCCAGGACTGCGGGAACCATTGGAATAGGTTTCCCAACTCTTGGGAGCGGTTCCGTGTAACAGAGCTAAATTACTATTAACAAAATTAATTAATTTTGTGTGGAAAATGATTGAAAAATTAATTAGTTTTGGAAAAGTGCCAACGAAATGAGCGTTGTCCCTTTTCTCGTTAAGTAAAGGAAAATATGAGAGTTTTCTGAGGTTTTTGATTGAAATCGCTGGTTACCTATTTGTCCAATCTGGCAAAACCCTTTTTACTGAATTTTTTAAAACACTATTAGAAAATTATTTTTATCAACTAAAATAAGTTTTTTATTTGAATTAATTTTGATCATTTGCTCCCCTATTTAGCCATTAGCCAGTTAAAAATATGGTTGGCATGAATTAACTAAATGTTCTATACAGCCAATTCGAAATTAATTAACTAAATATTCTATAATTTTAATTTAATATAAATAAAATTATTAATTAATTTTGTTTAGTAGTAAAAATAAAATTATTAATCAATTTTGTTATAGTAGTAAGATATACATCAATTTTATTATGATATTTATTATATAATTTTTATGTTGCATTGGAATGAAAAGGGTTGGCCTTATAGATAGTACTGGATTATTAATAGTTTGTGTTTTTTGTTTTTAAGTAAAAATGCAATTTTATTATGATATTTATTACATAATTCTTAGGTTGTATTGGAATAAAAAACGTTGGCATTATAGATAGGTTTGTGTTGAATTATTAATAGTTTTTTTAGTAAAAATGTGAAATTAGAAAGAGTAATATTATTAAATAAAGGCGAACTCATCAAAATTTGGCCATACAATTTCAAGCAAAAATGTGTTTTTCTGGTGCTTAAAATGCATTTTTGAATGCATAAATGGATTCAACGCCCTAGGGCACTTGATCAATTTAACTTCAAAATTTTTAAAATGTGTCAGATTTGGATTAAAATTAACCAGAAAAAATGTATTCTATTAGGCTTTAAAAATATATTTTAAATTATAATATATTTAGATAATGATACATTTTAAATACTATTTCAAACTAATCAAAATCTAAATTAGGACAACTTTGTTCCTACTATGTGTTGCAATTTCTATATAGTATAGTAAACTTAACTATATTACTAATATTTAAAATATTCAAAAATAAATCTTTTTAATTTGTGCTAATTATTATATGAACATATTTAACCAAATATGAAAACTTTAATATCCATAAATATTTCTCTACAAAATAAGAGTATATATATAACTCTCATATATATGTGTGAATTTTATTCCAAAAATTATGTAAATAAAAAGGCTTAATAATATTCTCTTTATAATTGTGGATATAAATAACTTTTAACATATGCATGTTTGTTTTTATTAGTAAGTAGCATGAAAGTCTAATACATCAACATGGAAATAGAATAAATCAACATTCTAGTGTGTACCCAGGACATTTTATATATATATATATATATATATATATATATAATGTCCCTGGGGTGATAACAAATGTTGATTTATTTTAGTTTCATGTTAATGTATTAGACTTTCATGTTACTTCCTAATAAAAACAACATGCATTAAAATTTATTCATATTCACAATTATAAATGTATTAAAATTTATTCACATTCACAATTATAAAGTGAATATTATGAAGTCTTTTTATTTACATAATTGTTGCAATAAAATTCACATATATTAATATTTTGTTATATAGTAATATTTTGAATAAATGTAGAACATCTTGATGTAGTACTAAGACTCTTTGTTCAGTCCTTGGATGGAGAGGCCAAGAAATGGTTTAATACTCTATTAAAGGCTTCAATTAATACATGGGAGGAGATGGAGAATGCTTTCATGCAAAAATGGGCCGTGAAAAGGGACTATGGCTATATTCTTATAGAATTTAATGCAATGAAGACAAAGCATAATTAAGATGTTTCAAAATTTATAAAGAGGTTTAATAAATTATATAATAGTCTTCTTGCTGAAATTAAACCTCCATAGGTTGCTTCCAAAGTGGTTTTTGCTGGAGCTTTTGAACCAGAGTTTGGGTTTACCCTAAGAGAAAGAAAGTCTCGTACACTGGACCAAATCCAAACAGTTGCTCCAGAAGTTGAAGAAAATTTCACCTCTATTGGAAAGTGGAAAGCGTAAGTTGAATATGGTGATAGGAGGAGAGGAAAGGAAGAAGCCATCTCTTTAGGCCATGTAAAGGAAACTCAAGAACATAAGTTAGAGGAGATGAACAAGCTAATAAGGAATTTTTCTAACAAACTAGTAAAGTTGGAGTTGGAGAACAAAACCCCCCTCGACAAAGTCATCCAACTCCTACTAGAAATTTTAATCCTCACTATAGGAGGCCACCTTTGTAGCTCTTGCAAAGGGAGAGAAAGGATCGACATGATCATATTCAACCTCCTCTCTACCTAGAATATGATGCCGAAGAGAATATTGAAAAAAGGATAAAAGTTCAAGAAAATCAGTTTTCTTCTCCCTCGGAGGGAAAAAACAAAATAGAAGCCAATGAAGGAGAAGGGAATGATTTAGAGGCCCCAATGGATGATGATGAGATAGATAGAAAGTTATTGTAAGTAGTTTGTTGACTTCATGTAAGCCCAGTTACACAGGAAATATGAACTTAGGTCGTCTAGGAAAAGGTCTAGGGGAAATATTTGAATGAAAACTCTTCATCCAAGTTCCCCTAATCAAGAAAATAAAGGGAAGAAACTACTCAACCCTGTCCCACCAACCAAGAAAGAATCCTCCCATCCCATTCCAAATGAGTCTTGAGCCTCCAAACCAAAGTAATTTCCCCTGCCAATGAATCTAATCTACAATGAGGACAAAGCACCTATTGAGTCTTCTAAAATTGATAAGAATCACTTTGCCTTCCGTCTCCAAAAAGAGTTAGAGAAAGTCAAGATAGTTGTCCCTTTGACTAAATGATTGAAATAACCCCAGTTTAAAGTTCAAGTGTTTTAGTTTATGAGTTCACCCACCACTACCCCCCTGCAAGATAACATTAACCTTCAAGAAGAGAGGCCTATGGTTGTGTTTGGACCCCTTGTGGAGGAGAAGGACCCTTCCACTCCTCCATTCTACGTCACCCTGGTAATTTATGACCTGTTGTTACACAATCATATGCTTGACTCAGGAGCATCTCACAACCTAATGCCATTATCTATGATGGAATAGTTGGTACCACAGATAACAAAACCATAAAAAGACCTATACTCCTTTGACTCCAAAAGAGTAAAGTTCATGGGTATGATTAAGGATTTGGTGGTCAATTTGGCTCAAATCCTAGTAAAGAGCATAGTAATGGAAATTGCAGTTGATGACATACCTGCAAGATTTGGTATGATTTTTTCAAGTTCGTGGGGAATGAAACCTGAGGGTGCCATTAAACTGGATCTAATATATGCTACCATTCCCATGTTTGGTGGAGAAGAGTGCTGATTATATAGGGAATCTAGATTTGTGATGATAGTTACAAAGGCAGATTGTTCCAACAATGCTCCTTTGTATGGTAAGGAGAAGGATTTTTCTTGTCTGTTGTTAGAATAATATGATCAAATCATGGGAGACACCCAGGTGGAATGTACAACTCAATTGAGTAAACAATCATCGAAGCATGACAAGGTATGGAAATTGTATTTTGACGACACTTATTCTAGGAAAGGAAATGGGGTAGGCATGTATCTCCAGAAGGTAGCTTGATCCCTCTCTCATTCAAGATGGAGTTTGAGGCCACAAAAAATGTTGTTGAATATGAATATTCGTTGTTGGGGTTGCAATCTACTAAAACTTTTAACATCAAGTGCTTGAATGTGTTTGGGGATTCAGACCTGGTGGCAAAGCAAATAAAAAATCAATTTCAAACCAAGCATCCAAGATTGAAGGATTTGATTGAAAGCTTTTTCTTAGCTTTCAATATTCAGTTTCTTCTCAGGGAGCATAATACGATGGCAGATTCCTTAGCCATCACTGCTAGCAATTTTAAGCCTCCCCAAAATCCCTTGCTCAGGTATGAAGTCGAGGTCAGGTACAGGCTGTCGGTAGAAGAAAATGTGAAGTAATGGCAGGTGTTTGAAGATGAAGAACATATCAAACACTTCATGGAGGTCATTGGGGAATTCTCAAACTCGGTGATTGATTAGGACAACGAGGAGATGACATGTGAACAACAAGCCAATTGGGAGGAAGCCATTGTTGGTCACAAGATATTTCAAATGAAGGGGAATACCATCCCCAGAGGGTTGGTCCCATTGGAAATTATTTTCAACTAAAATGATGTGGTTGCTAACACAACTAAACAAGATCTTGAGGAGGAGGTGGAATATTGTAATATTGGTACAGAAGAAGATCCTAAAGTCATCAATCCATCTAAGGGATTTCCTAAAGAATACAAACAAAGGTACATTGACCTTTTCAAAGAGTACATAGATGTTTTTGCTTGGTCGTGTGAGGATTTAAAAACTTTTGACACCTCTGTCATGCAACACAAAATTCCTTTAAAAACTGGACTAAAGCCATATAAGCAGAAACTCAAGTAGATTAATCCTTCGTTGCTCCCATCAATTGAAAGGGAATTTAAGAAATGGTTAGAGGCTAAGAAAATTTTTCCTTTGAGGTACTCAGTCTAGGTAGAAAATTTAGCCCCAGTCAAGAAGAAGAATGGGGAAATAGGCTATGTGTATATTTCATAAATTTGAATAAAGCCTCCCTGAAAGATAACTATCCCTTTGCCTAACATGGATTAGATTTTGCGAAAAGTGGTAGGTCTTGCCCGGATGTCCACGATGTATGGTTTGTATGGATAAAATCAAGTCAGTGTACACTCTAGGGATCAGATGAAGAAAACTTTTACTAAACCTTGGAGAAGTTTTATGTATGCCAAAATGTCTTTCAGCCTCATAAATGCAAAAGCTACTTTCCAAAGAGTGATGGATATAACATTTGTTGGAGAGTGGGATAAATTCATAGTAATCTATCTGGATGACATAGTTGTTTTCTCTAAATCATATGAAGAGCACCTCAATCACTTATAACACACTTTTGAACAGTGCATAAGGTATGGTCTATCCCTAGATCCCAAGAAATCACAGTTTTCATTAAGTGAAGGGAAGCTATTGGGCCACATTGTAGCAAAGGAAGGAGTAAAAATTGATCCCAAAAGGATGGAGGCCATTAATAATATTAATTTACCAAGGAATAGAAAAGAAATTCAATTTTTCCTGGGCAGAATAAATTTTATGAGGAGATTCATACCAAACTATGTTGAAATTGTCAAAGAAATCAAAGAAATGCTAAAGAAGGATAGGGAGGTCAAATGGACTATTTAAGATCGAGAGTAATTCTCTAGAAAAAATAAAAATAAATAAATAAATAAATAAAATTTGCAGAAGCCCCAGTCTTACCTAGCCCATATTATGAAAGGCCATTCCTCATTTTCTCTTTTACCTCTCCTAACACGGTGGCAGTTGTTTTGTTGCAGAAAAATAGTGAAGGGAAGGAACAAACAATTGCATTTTTCAGCCAAGCATTGTGAGCGGTAGAGATAAAGTACAATATCTTAGATAAGTAGGCTTATGCCTTGGTAAAATCTTTGAAGGCTTTCCGAATTTACGTCCTATAGTTGAACATAATAGCTTATGTTCCAACAACCGCTATGAAAGACATTCTCGTGCAGGGAGACAGTGAAGGTCAGAGAGGCAAGTGGATTGTTAAGATTCAAGAACACAACATGGATATTAAATCCACTAAGTTGATTAAGGGGCAGGGATTAGCAATAATATTATATGAAGCTAACTTCCAGGGCTTGGGCATAAACCTAGTGGAAAATATGGAAGAAGAGGGTAAAGGAGAAGAGGGGCATAAAATATTTGTATCCTCAACACAACAAATTTAGATGAAGTACCTCTCTTCACATTGGTACAAATATATTTTCCATTATTTAATTTTTCTAAAGCACCCTATAAATTTTGACAAAGTTAAATACAGGGCCTTAACATTGCAAGCCCAAGAGTTTGTTATCTCAAATGGCCAGTTGTATTGGAAGGACTAGGTGTGGATTTTTCTATTATGCATGGTAGAAGAGGAGATTCACAAGGTGATTAATGAAATCCACAACTGTGTTTGTGGGGGACATTACATTCTGAGAGCCACAACCCACAAAATCCTCAAAGATGGTTTCTATTGTCCCAAACTATTTAGCGAGGTGCATACATATGTTTGGGCCTGTGAGAAATGTCAGAATTTTGCAGAGAAGCAAAAATTGGCACCCCTCCCTTTGATCCCTATTTTTATAGAGGAGCCCTTCAGGAAATGGGGGCTCGACTTCTTAGGATAAATACATCCACCATCCAATGGTCGGCACAAGTGAATACTTATAACCATTGATTATTTCAGGAAATGGGTGGAGACCATCCTAGCTAGAAATGCAACCAATGCAGTGGTCATTACGTTTATGGAGGATAATATCCTTTCCATATTTTGTTGTCCAAGGAAGATTATCACTAAAAATTCTCAGGTGTATAATTCAGCCAATTTTCTTAATTTCTGCCAAAAGTACAACATCACTGTGGTGCACTCCACCACATACTACTCGCAGGGGAATGGACTAGTTCAATCTTCAAATAAAACTCTAGTGGGGATTTTGAAAAATATCATATCAAAAAATAAAATAAAAAACTGGGACTCACAATTGAAATTTTCTCAGTGAGTTGGCTTGATGGGCTTTGACCCAGGTCCAACGTTAAGCAACCAAGGAAATCCCTACACTACTGGCCCTTTCGGCATCAATCCACGGAGCGCAGACTGAAATCTCACCCGAAGCAGTATAGGGGATGCAGGAACCATGTTTCTGCACCCTGAGATGGTTGTGATGTCGGTTATTTTCCCTAACCTTCCTTCGCACAGATCGATAAGCCCTTTAGGGCTTATCAAAGTACTTCTCTTATTCGTCCTCGAAGCCTCCGCGAAAGTCTCTGGTCGTCCTTCACGGGCCCTAAATATATAGATTAGGTACTTACGCGCCCCTGTAATTACTCTTACTTCTATATCTACCCAGATTCACTTAAGTATTGGTTACTTTAACATGAAATTATGATAATCTTCACGTAAACATATATCTATACTTGCGGTCATATAAAACATAGAAACATATAGATTCACGCATCAGATTAGGATTAAAACATAGACCTAGTATTCAATATAATCACAACATTCATAAGAGAAGTAAAATAATGCATACACAAATAATTGTAGAATATTCCTCTTTATTAATAATCCAAATTTCCAGTACAGACTCTGGCTGCCTTGCTCACACAACTGTAGGGGTCCGCGCACTCAGCTGCGGACTTCTACCCTAGGCCTCTGCGCACTTAGCTACAGAGCCTCTTTCTATGCTAATACTCTTCGCTCTTAGCTCTCATAGACCCAATACCTTCATTAACATCAAGTATCAACTATGAACTATATCCCTTAAACTCTTCTAAGACTCCCTTTTTATACATTCCCATGGTCCGTGGACCATGGGTAGATCTCTAAAGTCGACATGCTTTTACACAAAAGAAGGGAGGAAACCCTTTATTGAATCTTGACATCTTCATGCTCCGTGACCACAAAATGTAGAGACTTTACACAAAACTTGGGTTTTTAACCCCAAAATTGACCCCAGGGGACCTGTTCCCAACAAGTCCCCAACACAAATCTGGTGACTCACCCTCAAGTCACTCTGTTGGCACAAAGATCTTGTCACGAAGAACTCCTAGCTCCACATTTACGACTACAACTTCGACGATGCACTGGGTTGCTGCCTACTTCATCTGTTTGACCAGTTGCTCCATCGCTGGCCCTGCGCCATATGCCTGTACCTTCTACTGCGTTCCTTGTAGACTAGCTAGTTTTCCTTCAATGGTGGTTGTGAGCGCATAGGCTTCATCAAGCCAAGGCCCTATTCTGGCATTGAGGACGCCTTCTTTGTGTTGTTCTGCATCCACCTTCTCCTTTAGTACCTTTGCCTCTTGTAGTTTTTCTAGCCTCTGTGTAAGGGTGACGGTGCGTGTTGTCGCCTTGACTTCATCATATCTCTGCTGTAGCTCCAAGACCTCCGTTTCCAACCTTTGCAAGGTGGGATTCTCCTGCAAATTGGTAACCACTTCAAGTGCCTACTCGAAGAGCGCTATGCACTCCTTCACTGTGCTATCTACAGTGGCTACTGCATCTCTAACAGCAGCCTCGCGTAGCTCCTTTGCCTCTGGTGGAGTCGAGGGCTAGTCCCTCAATGCAAGTTCTGTGATCTTAAGGTTCAGGTCCAACTAAACCTTGGCCAGCTCTGATCTCGCTTCGCGCACTCTGGCATTGAGCTTCTGAATTCGTTCGTCCACGGGCACATCTTCAGGAATATCTAGCTCGGGGACAGACCTAGATGCCTCCACCACTACCTTGGTAGTGCGCTCATTCTTTGCCGTGATAGCCTTAAAGAGCTTGATGGTAGAGGTCTTCTTGGCAAACATTTGGGCGTTGTTCACCTTCTGCTCACTAATGATGTTCAATGCTCACTGTTCCCAAGCTCGAAGTTCTGTGATCACACCATCATGCAAGGTGTGAAGGGCTTCTCTTGGAAGCATGACCAAGTCTAGTGCGACCTTCTGGAGGGCGTAAACAATGGCCCGATCATCTTCTGATTTCGCAGTCAGCGCTCCATCAGGTAGCACAATAAACTAGGGGTCCAAGGGGCGAACTGCATCTGCTGCTTCGATTGTCCCAAGTGCCAAGCTAGTTGATGTCGTGCTACTTCGACCCACACTAGTCTACACATGTGACGCCTAGATCTGTAGCTTGCGTAGACCCATCTGAATGGAGCCCAAGGCCTACTCCTGCTGCTGCTCGAACTGTTGTAGAAGTTTCGCGGTGGCATCCCTCACCGTATCACCAATGTCATTGAGATCAACTTATGTCAAGGTGATCGGGTTGAGGGAAGTCTTGCTGGCCTTGGACTTCTTCCGCGGCGCTACTTTCTCTGGTTCCTTGTTGTGCTTAATCCGGAACGGAGTAGTCTCTGGGTCAACTCCTCCCTGCCCTGTCTGTTGTTCCTCCTCCTCTTTTGTTTTCGAGGAAGGTGACTTTTGACTCCTGTTAGAATCACGCTCCTCTTCTTCCTCTATCTTTTTTTTCGACAGCGCGCTCTACCCTAGCTTTGTCCTAAGCCTCCTTCTTCCTCTTTTCTACTAGTTGTTCCATCTTCCGCTTGGCCTCTTCCTTCTTTCGCTGCACTGCAGACTTGCTAGACCCAGCTATCAAGTCTGAAGCGGTGTGCCAATCTGCCAGCCAATGATCAAGGACCGCTGTGATCGTTTCGTTTGTGGTTAGGTATGGAAGGTCATACAACTTTTGTTCAGGATCCTTCCATGTGTGCATGGAGACCCGGTGGAAGTCTGCCTTGAACTCCACATACTCTGCCAGTTGATCATAACAATCAGCGACAACTACGGTTTGCAGTTGATGGCCATGTGGATATTCATCTCCATCAAGATCCAAAAGACTTTACTGTCCTTGACCCTTTGGGGGTCCTTCGTAGTCCAGAGTGAAGTGAACTTCTCCGTTTCCGGTAGGTCCACGCGACTGAAGGAAACTGACTATCCTCTGGTAACTCCCATGTGACCAGAACTATGGATAGCAGTAGCCATGCGTAGTGAAACGTCTTGCTTTGATCCTACGCCTCTCTATAGTTAGCAAGAAACTCACTGCAAAGATAGCACGCCTAGTTGAACTATACGCCCTCTACGCACTAGACTGCTAAATACACTACTGGTGCCGACACTTCATCTGTGCGACACTTCTGCATAAACTTGCCTGCCAAGATCTGAGCAGCTACCTTGAACGCGAGGTTGGTTATGCTAATGATGGAGTAGCCGCGCAGCTTCTTTGCGAGCTTAAATTTACATACAACTTTTGTTCAGGATCCTTCCATGTGTGCATGGAGGCCCGGTGGAAGTCTGCCTTGAACTCCACATACTCTGCCAGTTGATCATAACAATCAGCGACAACTACGGTTTGCAGTTGATGGCCATGTGGATATTCATCTCCATCAAGATCCAAAAGACTTTACTGTCCTTAACCCTTTGGGGGTCCTTCGTAGTCCAGAGTGAAGTGAACTTCTCCGTTTTCGGTAGGTCCACGCGACTGAAGGAAACTGAATTGTTGGCATTATGGTTCTGGTATATGTTTCAGATGTTGTACTTGATGGCAACACCCATGGCATGGCTCTCATTTTGATGAAAATAAAGAAGTACGCAGGAGAACAGATCAGGAGGTGCGTACCCGCAGGTATACCATGCAGTGACCGCGTCCTAATACGCGAATTACCCATCCGTGAGGTGCATACCCCAGTGCACACATTCCAAGGCAGTTAAGCGCCCACACGTGGGGTTTCTCATGGTACTTAGCCAACAGTTTTGGGTTATCATGGTTTTGGTCCGTGGTATTGTTTATTTTATTATTTTTATTGAGCCCCATGATCCTTGATTTGAGGAAGAACTAGCCTATATAAAGCAAAGGAGATCATTTGGCTTGTGTATCTTCTGAGTGATTGAATATCTTAAGATTTGATTTATTGGGTTCTCGATTTAAATCGCTTGATCTATAAAGGAGAAGTTAGAAGCGAATCTGTGAAGGGCATCTCTTGAGCGCAAGTTCAGATCTGAGCATCTGACTATACTTCAGCCCTAATCAGAGGTACGCAGAAGCAGTGAAGGTTCAGTGCGTGGGTACGCAGGGGCGTCGAAGAAAAGGTGCGGGTATATGCAGAGGCGTCGAAGAGATAGTGCGTGGGTACGCAGAGGTGACGAAGGTTCAGTGCGTGGGTACGCAGGGAATCTGTGGTTCAGGTGCGTGTCTTCTGTAGCAGCACGCGGCGCGTTTATTCTTTTGGGTGCGTACCTGCTGTTAAGGTACACGGCGCGATAGTTCTTCTGGGTGCGTGCTTATCTTACAGTACGCGGCGCGATAGTGCTTTTGGGTGCGTACTGTACACAGATCTGAAAAAGGGGCAGTGCGTGGTCACGCAGTATAGCAGAAGGAGCTCTGCGGTTGTACGCAGGGAATCAGAGGGTGAAGTGCGTAGCGACGCAGGACTGTGACAAAGAAACTGCGTATCTGTTCTAAGATCTTCTGTTGATAAGGTGTTCTGGGTTCTGTTCTGTTATTGTTGATCTGGTTATTACAGCTGACTGTATAATTTACATGTACTTTTGATGTATATGGATCCAGTTTGAAAATTTATGAAAAGTGGTCCTTGAATAGAAGTAGGGGGTTGTAGCTCCCTTCCAGGAGAGATTGGAAAACGAGAGAGAGTTGTAGCTCTCTGCAGGTTACAGCCTGCGTACTGGTAAAGGACTGCACCAGTACAAGAACATTGTAAAAGGAGTTTCTAATTTGAAAGAAGATAGAGACATATTGCAGCAGGTGGTTTTCACCCACATTGGGTTTCCACCTTATATCTGGTGTTCTTTGACGTGACTGTCTGCTTTTCTTGTTCATGCTCATTATTGATGGTATTGATAGGCAAAAACAATTCAAAGTATAAATAAGGAAGAATTGTTAAAAGATCTAGATAATACTGATTCACCCCCCCTCTCAGTATTATTTTCAACAATTGGTATTAGAGCCGGTCCTTCTAAAGAAGCTTGATCGCTTGAAGGAAGATCTTTTTCATCATGAGCAACTATGAGAAGGAAGCATCTATCAGGCCACCGGTTTTTGATGGGACAAACTTCAATTATTGGAAGGTAAGAGTTACTGCCTATCTTCAATCTCTTGGTACAGAAGTTTGGAACATCGTAGAGACAGGCTATGCTTTTCCTTCAACTACTCTTACAGATGCAGACGAGAAGAAGAAGTATGAAACAAATGCAAAAGCAGTCAGTACCCTATTAGGATGTATATCCCAATCTGAGTTCATGAAGGTAATACACTATAAATCCGCAAAAGAGATATGGGACAAAATTGTCACGAGCTATGAAGGAGATGAACAGGTAAAGCGTGCCAAACTTCAAACTCTCGGGATTCAGTATGAGACTCTCAAGATGTATAATGATGAAAGTGTGGCTAACTATTTTCTTCGGGTAGATGAAGTTGTTAATTGTATGAAAAATTTGGGTGAATAAATAAAAGAGGCTATTGTGGTTGAAAAGGGTTCTAAGATCATTGTCCCCCAAGTTCGAATCTAAAGTATCTGCAATAGAAGAAAAAGAAAATCTACGAATTCTTACTATGTCTCAACTACATGGAATTCTAACT